>VWZV01001660.1:0-37581 GCA_013397155.1 Irena cyanogastra | reverse complement strand
TGAGAAATGAGCAAAAGGTAGCTTGAAAAAAAAAATCAAGAAATTGATGTGTTTTGAGACTTATTACTCACACTGTGCTTTGGTACAGAATTCTCAGTATGAACTAACTGCTTCAATGCAGACGTTCAAGCATGGCTAACATCAACAGCATGCTGGGTCAAGAGCTAGTCTCTAGACTAAGACAAGAGTACTAACCAGTTGAAAATTTTAGGCCTGTGTGTGCTTGATTTGCACACAGTCCTTGTGACTCATGTACCAGGCTGCACGCAGCATTCCTCACTCCTTTTCCTTTAATGAAAAGGCAACATATCTGTCACTGAACTGGTGCTATTAACAACTCGTTGCTGTGTACCTCAGAGGAAAGACACTGAATTAAAGACTTGAAGGCTACACTCACTTTGCTTCACCACAAACTGCAGTGTGACCACAGACAAACACAAGTTTGTGTGAATGTGATACTGCTCGAATGAGACTAGATAAAAGCCACCATACTACACCATGTTTCTGTTTTCTCTAATGCAAGTCAATATTCTTTCCTTACAGTGAGTGGGAGAAACGCACCTCTTAAAGACTTTCTAGGTATGTAATCTAATCAGTGCTTCTAAATTATCCTTGACATATGTGTCAGTAAAATTCTGTAGGATGCTACTGTCACTACAGCCAGCAGAAGCATGTAGGAAGAAAATATGCAACCATCAGTCTTAAAACATGAATCCATTCCTTAGGCATCAGGATCACTAATTACTATGTTGAGGATGTAAGATCAGAGCAACTGCTTATTGAGCAGAGACACAAAACTTGCTATAATTAAGCAACAATATAAAGAGTCGAAATAATACATACTTTAAACTCTTCAAATAGACTTGCATAAATTAAAACAAAGCAGAAGCCATCTCCTTATAATAATTCATGCTAAGGCTCACCAACTAACCAAACTGATATGCACCAGAAAAGAGGCTACAAAATTTCTAGGTGACAGGTTGTCAGAGTGAATAGGCAGCTTACAGAAGAATATGATGCTACTGAAAGCTCATCCTTGAAATGCATGTGTTAGTCTTGCATTTGACAAATTTCCAGGAGCATTTTTTGGGTACATTGTTCACGTAAGAATTATTTTTTGTATTTTAAACAAGAACAACATATGAATTCACAAAAGCTAATTTTCACAGATACTAGGTTCTTGGGGTTTTGCTTTTAATTTTTTTTTTTCAGATAAGAGAGAGTACAACTTCAGCAGTATGAACCAGAGGAACAATACAAGTCAGTTGGAAAATCAATCTATGGTTATATCTACTTTCACAAGCAGTGAGTTTAATATGCATAGATTTCTGCAGCGAGACATTTGGCGCTGTTCACCTCATGTCCACACTGTACTTGTTTTGAGGAGAGAAACCCTGGATCAGCTGGTCCTGTGAGCATTTGGATTGTATTAGGTATGCTACTGGAACTTACCTTCTGGTTAATTTTCTATTTAAAAGAAACCTAGTTTGTTTCACAAGACTGCTCCACGGAACGAGTCTAAGTGCCAAGCAGACATAATAAGAAAACAGTTTTCCAAAATGCATTAAAATACTTGTGTAGATACATACTCAACCAAAGGTCAGAACTCTTGGTCCCAGGCATTTATAGCCAGAACATTCTGATTAAGTCTTCTTGCTCCCTCCTCATCCATATATTCCTTTCCCTTAACATATTTTAGGCTGTCAATGCAAATTTTTTAGGGTTTTTTTCAGCATAGTTTCCGACATGTATGGGCCAGTATGTGGAATCCAGAGCAAGTAATCTCATATCAACTGCATTAATCTATTGCTATTGTGAAGTCTTGTGATAGAAAAACTAAAAAACGGCATTTTGATTTTTTCCCCCTGATTTGTGTAAACTGTTTTTAGTAGTCCTGACTTATCCTATCAGAAGTTTATTAAATAATTAAAAAACCAAGGTACAATGTGTTACACAACATTCATTTACAGGTGGAAGAAGATTTTACATCTTTCATATAAGAGAGAAAAAAATATTCAAGAGTAAGACAAGAATATTAGAAAGAGCTGCTACACATGTAATTATGGAATAAAGCATTTAACTTTGCTTTCTTCTTCATGTCTAACTGTGGTAAAAGCATGTACCTGCTCATGGATTGGAGGGATTGGAACTGGATGAACTTCCAAACCATTTTATGACACAGTGAATACATAAGCAATAGAAGAACTTTGAGATGATATTTTAGGATTTCAATTTCATATATGTAATAAAATAAACACTAAATGCCTACTGTTTATTTAAAAATCAAACACCATTTGTGTTCCAAAAGATTCTTCAATTGTAGTCTCCAGAACCTGTGGAAACTTTTTTGAACTCTGTTTTTCCTTTAAATTTAGGACAAAAATGAAGGTACATTAAAATATTAGGTATCTTCTGCATGCTAAAAAATTAGCTGGTCAGCACTCCAGAGCATGCTTTTAATTTTCTGTGACCTACATAGAAGGAAATTTAACATATTTCAGTAAAAAAAGGAAGTTTGTGTAGCTGTGTCCTTCCCATTCCAGCCAACAGCCACCTGCTCCACAACCACAAAGCAGGTAGCAGGGCAGACACATTAGAAATCCTGTAACCAATCTTCTGTTTATTGCAATGAAGTTGTGGTTTGCCTGCAAAACCATGGCATCCTTGAATCATCAACTGTTTCCAGCACAAATCCCAAACCGAGCCTCATACTAGCTACTATGAAGAACATGAAATAGAGAAATGAACTTTCCTGTGTGCACCCATCACGCACTAGCACTCTCTCTCCTGACAGAAGACTCAGGACTTTAACACCTTTGCGACCAAAGCCCTCATGCTTAGTGACAGTAGGTGAGAGGAATCGCTCACAGCCTTCACGCGAATGCTGCTCTAACGGCAGTGCCACCGCCTCGGCTGAAGTTCTCCCAGTTCTCCAAAGCTCATTCCCTAGCACGTACAACCTCAAAGTGGCCCAGCTCATTTCCACCTCTGAGTTGCAGTGCCCAGGGCAGTTGGATCCCTGTAGATTGCCATGGACAGACTACAGAGCACAATCCCAAAGCGAGACACTTTTGAGCCTGTTTTTCTCAATTGTAGATGGTGCTTTTAAGAGGAGCTAAAGAAAGGCTGCAGGAGTTCTCCTCACATCATAGATCATTCAGCCAAGTTGTTTTAAGGTGGTCCCTTCATGTAGTTTCTGTAACTACACCTAAATACATGCAGATAAGTTCCAGAAGCTGTTACCATCTTTGGGTTTGAGGAGATTTAGACCAAATTGGATTAAACCTAGTTCTGTTTTTCCAAAAGTGGCAATTGTAGCTAAACTCGGAAAGTGCATAAAATATATCAATAACACTTTCATTAACATTTTCTTGTCAGTGGAACTGACTTCATTATATATTGCAAAGTAAATACATCTCTGTGGGACAGATCTTTCCAGTTTTCAAAACACAAACTTTATTTAGCCTGTAGTCTTAATTCCAATTTGCACAATAGTCACAGAAAGTCTGACTGAATTCCAGGCTTCATGTTAAATTGGTGAGACTACTGCTTAGGAAAACACTTCACTAAACGGTGAGCAAATTTAGTTAAGGCATCACCAAGAAACACTAAACCATACTACACCATTCTTTTTTCCGAGGCAATGGCACTTCTGGTATGGAAATACAGAAGGCTCAAATGATTAACAGTATGGAAATTCAAAATGCTAAAGCAATTGCCATTTTTATCATAGTCAATGTCCTTATATTCCTGTCAACTTCTAAGGAGCCAAGACTTCACATGTTTTTATATTTACAGATATGTTTTCAAAATAGAAATAGAAAAAGATGTTAAGGGAGAGGAGCTTGAGGGCAAACTAACTTCTCGCATTTTCCTTACCATCTTCCTACAATTACTTTCTCTCAAAAGTCTGACCTTATTTTTTTTTCTAGAATGACTTTTAAAAAATTTCTCAAAAAAAAAAAAGAATACCAATGAGTAATTGTTGTTTTGGGTTTTAAAAAAATATTGTTTGATCAATATTGACAGCTGTCCTCATTTTCTTTCCCATGAGGCTTTTTTGTTTACACCCCCTCCCTTTCCCTCCACAGCTTACAGGTAATTCTTCTTTTCCTCCATGTCACCTGATAATCTCTGTTCTGCTTTCACTCTGTCTTCTCCTATTCATCTTCTTATTCCTGTCCTCTTCGACCTACCTTACAAACAAATTCCTATTTAATCTCCTTAGAACATCCCAAACTTATTGTCCCCAACTTGTCTTGTCTGTGGTGAACTTTCAAATTGTATAGTTGAATGTTAACAGACAGCTGCCTTCTGGTGATAAAACTGAATTGCTGCAATGACTCATAATTAATCTAGATATCCACAGGTTTAAATAGCTCACTTAATCTCATGAGCCTTTCAGTAGCCCAGGCAGCACACTCAGATGTCAAACTGCAACATGTTTGCAGGCAGGCAACCAAAATCAGGGAGCCACGACCCAGATGAACCCTGAAAACTAGGACAGCTCTAATTTAAGTGAGCTAAATCTACATGCAACTGTCTAAAACACATTTCATTCATATTTTGGGGCTACGAGTATTTGAAACTGTGTTGAAGTATACTACTTCATTTCATGTCAGTCCCTAAAGCAGGATCATTTGGGCAGCAATTGGCTTTTAAAACCAAGACTCAGAGTGGCCCATGGTTGAACACACCATGTTCAGCTTCAAGGTACCACTGCTGACAAGGAGGGGAAGGGAGAGAAGGAATAAGTCAACAAATACGTAGCAGTTCCCAGGTATGATTTAAACCAGAATATAACTAAAGTAAACACTGGATCTCTCTACAACATTGTTTGAGTTGTTCTTCAAAATATATTGAATTTGGGAACTAAAAGACAAATAGAAGCTCAATTTTGTTGGTTCTCCAGTGAAGCCCCTTTGTTTAGGATCTTGACCGTTAGGCAACCATTTAGTTACTGTGAACTGTTACAATCACTGAATAGACTGAAAAAAAAGAGAAAAATCTGCATTACCACAAGTTGGTCATCACATTTGTAAGACATATCTCACAAATTTGTCTTACCCATGTCTTATGTCTTTGGATTTATGAGATCAGTTTGCTTCTTCTGGGAATATTCACTAGGATGCAAAACAGCTAATCTTCCAACTGTAAGATTATTTTTAACGAATGTCGAAATACATCTACCTGTATCATGAGTTCTCAGGAAGGGATGAAAAGTTGCCAAAGGATGTACTATAATACAAAAATACAGTTAACACTTGGACACTTATTACATTACTGTTTAAATACCATGAATATAAGACTCCCTTTAAAATAGAAATGTCTTTGAGAAATCACAAAAATAAAGACTCTTTAAAAAATTTTATGAAGCACTGTATTTCATTCTACAAAGAAGATTATATAGACAACTAGAAGGGGAAAATATTATTAAAAAAAACCAAAGCAGAATAAATATTTCAAATCAGATAGACTAATCAGTTTTTACACATTCAAAGATTTCAGGCTTTTAAGGAAAAAAATTACTCTTCTGAAAATATCAATTTTTATTCTAGATTTATAAATCAAACATGGAAAGAGCTATTTAATAGTAGTATACTGTCAGAAAAAAAAATATAAAAACCCCTGTGCATTACTCACAAGGATTATAATTTTCAATCCTTAGTGTGCATGCTCTGTAATCATACTTCAAAATAAAATATCAACAATCAAATCTGTAGAGAAGGTGATGAATAGTTAATTTGCTGACTCCTCCCAGATATATACACAAGTTCCAACGAAGGGAGTGCCCAGAACTGAAGACAGGTGTGAAGGAGGTGAGGGGAAGCATCCAAAACCCCTGTTAGAGGTACCTTTTTGATCAACCTGCTGCTGAACCACTGACTGCTGTCAGTCAAAGGCTGCAATTACCGATCCGGATGGGTTAGGACTTAGTTCCGAAGCCTTCCAGCAGATGTCCTCGCAAGGCAGGCATGTCTGGGAGATTCAAGGTGTCACCATTTAAAACAGACAGATGGGGAGGAAAAGAGACTTAAAATAGGCGTGATATAAATGCATAAATGAATTCAAAGTATTCAGTATATTCTCAAAAGCCCGATTTAAAAACATAGGCAGCACATTTAGAAAAAATGAGCATCACCTTAAAAACTAAAAGAAAGTCACCTGAACAAGTACGTTTGAAGCAGCACATCTGTTTCCACCAATGTTTCATAATTCTGATGCTTCCCGTGTAAACAAAACAGAAGGTTCCAAAAATGATGGTCAAAAGCACAAGCACAAGGCAAACAGCGGAAAGACTCTAATCCTTCCCTTTCATGTTAAAACTGACACTAATTTTATTGTGCACAGAGCCTTCTCCACTACTCCCTAGTGGCAGTGACACACAAATGTTGTCACGAAGCTGGTATTCTTGGAAACATAAAATCCATCTGCTATTTCAGGGAAACTTAAAAAGAACAATTTCCTTAAAATAATCATCCTCATCATGATTTCTACAAATGGAAAGATTTGATACCACATTAAAAATCTTTGACTTGCCCTTCTAAGTAGTGAGTAATGCATCCAGAGTTAACTACCCACAGACATCTCTGAGAGAAGAGAATGATTCATCAAGTACTGGTGTACAAACTCAAAGCTGGGATTCTTTACCCATGTCTATCAGACCAGTATCTCCAGCCCTCAATCCACTGCCTGCTTTAATGCAGATGTTCATGGCTTCATACCCAAGAAGCTGTGTTGGGGAAAGGTGAAATCAAGAAGATGAGCATCACTGACTGTTTCAAAAGCAGACACAGAAGTGTTGAAACTCATGGCTTACTGGGAGATCAGCCAACTGGGACATGTCTGTCACTACGCTTTGGCTGGTGGAAAGAACTCTAGACTGTCCCAGCTTCTGGAAAATACTGGGAAGGTGGTTTACAATAGCTGGGACAGACTAGTCAGTGCTAGTCAGTGCTTCAGGCTCAAATAACTAGAACAGATTTGTCTGCCAGAGGTTCTTCGGTGGATCCATTATGGCACTCACAGACAGAAAGCACTACTATGCTTTACATACTGAATTAAGTCCAAGGTAACATCAATTTTAGAAACAGACTGCTCATGAAATCTTACAGGAGTAGGGATTTTGTCAGTATTTCACCTAAATCTTCAATAGCATGTGTGAATGATTTTCTGCAGGCTGATAATTCTCAACTTCAACAACAAAAGTTAAAAGAAAAAAGATTTTTTAGCTTGGAGTCAGTGAATGACCATGGTCAACAATACAGGACTGTTACATTTCTTAACTGGCAAATGCTTTCATGCCATAGAAACATCAGTTAAAGCCCATTCTGCATGTAATTTGTCCTAGGAAAAGAAAAATCCAGGTTCCACACCCTGAAAAGCAGGTAAATACAGTAATAAAACTATTACAGTTTTTCACCTTAACTAAGGTGCTCTTCAGCTGTCACAAAAAATACTTATAAAATTCTCTTTAACCTTTTAGTTGTGCTTTACTTAAACAAGAAAATAAAAAGCACAGAAGAATTCCATGAAATCAAGATTTCCATTTAAAATATCAAAGGACAAATACAAATGATGAACGATGGCAGAGAAACAGCTACAGACTATTATTCATTTAAGATTACTTCACTAAATTCTGTCTTTGTCTTGAATCTTAAGCCCCTCACCCTACAGCCACACTGAATTACAGTGCAAGCAGAGGTTAATTCTACTGGTTCCAAATAAAGACCTCCTATGGGAACAAATACACAGCTAAAACAAAACCATAAAAAATGGTGAAGCAATCCTTATTGTAACCAGCTATTCCTCCACAGCTCTGGTTTTATCATGTACACATATTCCAGTCAAATCTTTACAAACTACGTCAACAAGTCATGATTTCCCCCTCTTTTCCCCATGAAAACTGTGCAAGGATAACTGTACACGTCCACGAAATAGAGGATGTCATTTTATTGGAGGTCCACAGGTAATTGTATCACATTAGGGAGTGGAAGAATCTTGTGGTATGGCACAACACAATACCTCACTGAAACACTTAAACAGAAGGTTAAATGATATGCAACATGATCAAATCAGTAATTCATCATCTTCTAGGCACCACTGATTAATTTAAAATAAAATTTAATAAATTCAAAAAATATAGTCCATTAATTTGTTTGCTGTACTGTCTTGAAACAGCACTTTGAAAGTCACAAATAAAAAAAGCAGCACTTTCTCTTAATACCAACACCACTGTAACACATACTGTAGCGTGGCATGCAAATCCACATCTGCAGTCTTTTGTTTTGTTTTGTATTAACAAATGGAATGGCAATTTTCTATCTCAAATATTGGTAGCATAACATGTAAGTGCAGATCATTCTGGCCACAGGTGTGGTAAGCTGTAACAAGTGTGTATTACAAGAGCATAGAACACAGAGCATGACACTTACATCCAAGAATCTCTCTCTTTTGTACTGTACATGGTGCTTGTTACAGGCTGACTTCCAACTTGCTGTACCCAAGCTTCAGAAAATGAGATTATTGACCTTTTCTGGTTTTATTTAAAAGTAAAATGCAGTCACCATCAAAGCACAGCCATTAACAACCTGGTCAAAAAAATGCCATAGCTCCATTGAAAAAATAACTTGTCCTTTTAGTAGACTCCATTAAGTGATAAAGTTTCCATTACAGGCATGTTACGAAGCCTTACAGTGGCACTGCAGTGTCATTCCTGTTAAGCACAGATTTGTATAGACACCAGGAAATGGTGTGATGTTCAGGAAAGCTGTTCAAACTGAGCTAAGCTTTACAAGGCCACGCACTGAGTCTTCATGCAACGAGTCCTGGCTGGCTAGACTCAGGACATGCATTGTACGGCTGTGTGTGATAGGACTTCCACTTGGCAGCATCCCAGGGGGTGATGGAGCTTCTTCAGGAGTGAGAAACTGATGGCCTTCGTGCTCCTCTTTTAATGGTATGATGTCCGTCAAACCTGAATCTGATGTGAGATTAGGCATAGAAGATGGTGGTGTGGGTTGCCCTAGAGTCAGAGTTGCACAAGGCCCACTGATAGAAGTCTTTCCTGGTAAAGGGAGCTCTTCGCTAGTTATGCTTGGCTCACTCTGTAGGAGGGGAGTGGCAGCAGCCTGCAAAACGAATTTAGTGCTCTGAATGCACTGATCTTGGTCACACTGTAGAATGGAAGGGTGTCAAAATCATATAAAAACAAAACAGAGGAAAAAAAAAAGGGACAATATGGATAAAAAGATATGGAAAAGAATGGGATGTGAAGAGAAAAAAAAAGAGAGCCATTAGTATCATTCCATGGTTAGCCACCCAAACATCCCATTGCATGCTGCCCAGGAAAAAAAAAAGGCATGCATAATTGAGCCAATGCTTTGGATTATTATCAAAGTAAATTATGATATATATTTACAGTGTTCATTTAAGAGTTCTTTAAAAAAAACCTAAGCAATTTTTTTTCTTTTAACTGGTCTTCAGATTTAGGAGTTAACCTACCACAGAGGTTTTCCAGGACAAGAATTCTTTTGACACAGATATCTTACACAGCTAGTAATAAAGCTCTGTGAGTAAAATTTTTTCCCCTCACAATCTAATACATTATATATAAATTATAGAGAATGTCCTACACTATACTCCATACTTCAGAGGATGTGCAGAAACCAGGCAGCATGGCAGATGTATCTGGATCAACCTTAATGATTTTTAGGCTGTTTCTTGATTAATCCTGACAATGTGATGAATCAAGGTACAAAACCCAAGTTTTCTGGCAAGCACTGTCTCAATAATAAGACAAATTCAGAATTATATAAATCATGTTAAGCTCAGTGAGTGTTACCAGAAATGGTTTTCTGGCTCTACACAATTTCTAAAAACTGTTTACGCAAAATTACCCCTCATTCCTTGAGAATGACAAGACAGGTATGCATTTCAATAACATCCAGCTAGCTAAGTGGGTAGTACACCTACTGCCAAGTTAAATTTCTTTAACATGAATTGGCATGATTTTTGAGAGGCCCTAAGAAAAAAAAATTAATTCATTGCCTGATCAGTTATAACACTGCAGTTTTTCAAAATGTTAGATTCTTTTGCCATAGTACTGTTCTGCTGGGTAAGAAAAACACTACAATCAGTGAATACAACTACAAATGCAAAGAAGGACATTTGGAGGCAAGCAAGCAGAATAAAAGCTATATCCAGAGGTAAGACATCCTATTCACTGTTATTTCAAGTATTCTATTAAAGCAATATATTCTGCTCTATGACTGACTTCTTAGGTTTTTATCAAACTACTACATATTACAGATCCATCATCTGTTCAGATATTCCTGATCATAACCATTGTTACTAACATTACAGCAATTCTATAAAATGCCCATTTGAGTTTAATAAGCCACTGTGCCACACTCTCTGAAAATGTATGGGGAGACTTTTGCCTCCTTTATCGTATGAAGAAAACCATGATTAACAATGCTTCCTCTGTTATTTTCAGGTTCTCCAATTTCACTACTGAATAGCTTCATGATGGATGCACACACGTAACGTTCAGCAACTGTGCAAGCAGACTACTTGGTCATAAGAGTTTGGTAGTGTTTAAAATACATTTAAGTGCTTTAGGATCCCAGACCAATTACTTTTGACAGGCAGAAGCTCAATCCTCACTCAGGTATGTATTTCCAAGACTTCTGCTTTCAGGAAGATAAACAGACTGACCTCTTGTTACATAAATTGAGTTCACATAAATTGTCAGCAATTTTCCCCCCGCAAAATGATGAACAGCCCCAGCCAAACAACTGAAGTGGTTCCCTATCATTTCAGAGGGATTACTCACAGACTTAAGGCCATAGCCTTGCTTAAGTACCTTACTAAGAAGAAAGCTGTCAGCATCTTTTAAAGTCAAGCTTTTAATTAGTAATTCAGTGTGAATAACTCATTATTGATTAATATCATGTTATTCACGCCTGCTCATTTAAATTAAAACTTCAACCAACCTTACTATGCAGACCTTAAAAATATGTTAACTGAATTTTCAAACTTCAGAAAGACCAACAAAACCTATCTTCTCTGAAAGGCAGTAGCCAAAGAACAAGTTAAATAACAAAGGAATGCTTATAACCACTGGGGTACACTGAAAACAAATAATGCTAGCAGCTGACTTATTACTTTGGTGAATCTTCAGCTCTGATCTTCAAAAGGAAATCATTAACATGTTCCAGGCAATACAAGTACACAGCTTTGTATTAGCTGAAGATAATTTACTCAAACTCATTGTATAGTCTGAATTCATTTTCTTCTTATGGAACACTACTGCATTTCAGTTAATTAATATCGTGAAGATAAAGTACCCTCATAAAGCTCCATTACATAGTGGCACAAACTTCAGGTGCTGTATATCTCTTCATTTTCCACGCACTTGTCACTTCCCTAAAGCCCTTCCTTTCATTTAGATAAATTTCAGGTTTCCTTTTCCTTGTCTGTTCAAGAGTGATCAGTGCGAAATGCTTAGGAAAGTGCAGGCTGTAAAGAGTTTTTGAAAGGGAACTATTGCAGGGTCTAAGCCAGAAAAAGTACCTGTGTTCTATGAGGGTCTCAAAACCATCTGATAAAAACAACACATAATATACAGGTAGACTATTCTTGAGTCTAAACAGCCAACACAAAGCTAAAACAAGGCAATCAGACTTGTTATAGGGTTGGCATGCCGGGCTTTTGTCAATTTTGTTATTTCACTCTTGACTGAATGAAATTTAGGGCAGGAAGTCTTAGCTGCTACTAATCACATGAATTATCCAACACCAGAATTTCAAATAAACAAAAAAGCCTATGATTGTAAGAAAGAGGAAGCTAAGCATTGAAATCTAAATAACTAAAAATCTACTGCATAAATTATTCCACCAGCATCTTCTTATTTCAGATATGCTGACTTTATTTCTCACTTAAAATTTCCACTGTTTCAGAGAAACAGCAGATTCTGAAGGTAGGACAAGTTTAATAAATTCTACAAGTGCAGAAGTTCAACTAAATATATGCACAGAAATTGTCAGATACCTATTTATTTCCACAGAAAAAGGCACAAATTGAAGCAAATCGGACAAAACCTAGAATTCTTTGTTTATTTCACAAATAATAAATACAAACAACTAAGGAAAAATATTTTTCTTTTTTTCTGAAGAAAATCTGTTTTTTCTAAGCTACACAAAAAATACATTACAACATTGTTGTTCATGGCAATATATTTTTCACATTTCTAAATGTGATTATTTTGAAATAATCAGAATTATTTACTTTAACTATTAAATAAACTTAGTTTAAAATTTCCTAAATGCTAGTAACGTTCAAGAGTTTTTACAGTTCTCAGAAGATGGAAAAAAGCAGGTTGAATAGTCTCACAATCTCTGAATAAAGTACAAACAACATGGAGTTCAGAGGAGGCTTACAGTGGCATGAAGTTACAGGAAGAATGGTGAAATACCATATTCTGGATACAACAAAAGGGTGAAGAGTTGAGGGATAGAGCTGTGTAACTGTTCCCAGCAGGTGTAGGATTTCACAACCAAAATCAATGTATTGTGGAAATAGTGCAACAAATGAGCCACAAACCCCACCAAGTCAATGGCTCCACTATCAAGCAGTACAGTGCACGATGAGTAGATCTACAAGGGGAACACTTGTGAAGCCAAACGGGAAGCTACACTTGGCCCAGAGACTTTAATTCAGATTGGAGGCTTTGTTCTTAGGACTGAAAGTCTGAGAATGCTTAGAGCAACCTGGGTGCATTCCAGGGGCGTATCTTCTAAAATAAATCTAGTTCATGTGCTCCAATGCTGCTCTGAGATGTGAATAAAAATGCAGGAAACATGCACTATCAAAAGAATTGCTCCTAAAACATCTCAATCCAAAGCAAATGCTGAAAATTATTTACTTGCATGTGCTTGTAACCCATTTTACCTGTGAAGCAAAATGCATCAAGGAAAAACCTCTGTCAACCTTGACCATGGTAATGTTGACTTGGTAAAAGCCCTGAGTTCTGTTTTGGGCATCTGGGAAGTACATCAGTAAATATACAAGAAAAAACACTCTCGCAAAACTCCCAGCAAAATGGGGATGCTGTCCTTGCCAATTCTGTCACTGTCATGATAGAAATACTTACTCCTAATAATGCAAATATGAAAAGCAAAGGAAAAAGTACACTAGGATGGTCAGAGTTAATGTTCCCTAAGTCAGCTGGATCTCTTTCCAGATCAGTAACAGAAATGCTTAAGTGAGCATGTGGGAGAGGACTTTTCCACACTTATCACTGGTAATAAATATTGTGCATGTACTACGGTTCCTACAATTTTCAGTAGTACATATATGTAAGAAAACACTTAAAGAATTTGCATCCAGGAAAGGAAATGGAGAATTAGAAACAAGGGAATTTGATACACATGGAACTACCTATACACTGAAGAAGAAATGCCTAGGAATGCAGGAATATAAGGAAATTTCTTAAAAACAAGGAAATAAACCTGTCCTGACACAGAGTCAAACCAACGCAAAGTCTATCACTTTATAAGGCATTAGAGAATTCCTAGTAACATCATAGTAAATACAAACCAAACTAATTACTCCAAAAAACTTCATGGAGCGAGACAGATTCTGTGTTTCCCCCTAATGGATTACTAAAGAATAAAATACCCTATATCAAACCCCAAGAATCAATTCCAGCTTTTAAGCTAAAATTAAGTACTACAGTGGTCCAGACCCAAGTAGTGGTAATTGATGGGTTTATGGGTAAATAAGAACTTTTTTCAGAACACAAAGAAAATAAAATTTAAAATGAAAGAGAAAGAATAAATTACAGAGAAAATTATTATTTCATAATGGGTGAGATACTGTGCTTTATACAAAAAATTTCTTAAGAATAAGGAAAATACTTCAGTAGTCAAACTAATGATGAGCTCATAAAAATTATCAGCCATAAAATGCAATAGGGAAATATTTTGGAAATCACCAGATCTACAGATTATGAGTTCCAAGTGGCCTTGCTTTTCATGTGGATAAGTTTATTAAGAAGTTGGCTAATGAATTTACCAGACTAATTTCAAATTATATTGAAAAAGAAATTAAAAACACTGGGAATGCACCAGGAAAATAATTGCATGTGCTTCTAGCCTTCATGGAAGTAAATATAGATTCAGCTCTTAGTAAAACAAGGTAGATACTACAGAAAGAACATGAGGAAAACCTCTTCTATAAAGATCTAGGAAAAAACCAAAACCACAGTATGGGTCTAACAAGTACTGATTATAGCTACAACTCTGACTTTCTGAGATTGTGACAAACTGGGTCACTACCATGAGCAGGGTAGATCCTCTACTAAATATTCAAAGTCCCAGAGGCAAAATTACCACAAAAGCTGTTAAATACAGAAAGAGTGCCCCACAAATGGTATCCTGAAAACGAGACAATGTGTTGTGCTGAAAACCAGCATCTGGCAACTTTACACTTAGCCTGATATTTATTTTGAACTTAACTGTAAAAATGAGGCTATGCTAAAAGATTAATTAAAATAAATGAAAACAGTATTATACTAAGCAACCCACAGAGATTTAATGAGGGACAAGAGACTCATTGGGTGAAACACAGAATTCTATTTAGAAAGCCACAAGTCACTGATTGCTATAAGGAGCTGCTGAGGGAGCTGGGGTTGTTTAGACTGAAGATGAGGCTCAGAGGAGACCTCATTGCTTTCTACAACTTCCTGAAAGAAGGTTGTAGCCGGGTGAGGGTTGGGCTCTTCTCCCAGGCAACTAGTGACAGGACAAGAGGACATAGTCTTAAGCTGCGCCAGGGGAGGTTTAGGTTGGACATTTGGAAGAAGTCCTTCACAGAAAGGGTGATTAGACACTGGAATAGGCTGTCCAGGGAGGTGGCGGAGCCACCATCCCTGGAGGTGTTGAAGAAAAGACTGGATGTGGCACTGGGTGCCATGGTCTAGTTGACGAGGTGGTGTTTGGTCCCAGGCTGGACTCTATTTCAAAGGTCTTTTCCAGCCTAGCTGATTCTGTAAAAGATTCGAGGGGAGAAAGGGAAATGAAAGAGGGAAGGAATAAGAGAAGACAAGTGAGAGAGAAAATGCTCATTTAAATCTTTATTTTATATCAACGGTGAGGAGAGATATTTTAGCACATTGTGGATTAAGCAGGGTAACATCTAGACATGAAGACCTGATGTAATACATTCTGCAGTAAAATCAAGAGAGACACACCACAAAGGTGTACTGAAACACACTTCAGACTTCTAGTAATTTATTTCTTGTAATCAAAAGCATTAAGCCTGCTAAAGTAGTATAAATATCTCTCATGATGTATAAATGGCCAAACTTCTGCAATTTGAAAAGTACTATGGTCTACAGATATGATCTACACATGCTCCTTTAAGTCCAGGAATTTCACTTTGTCTGTCTCTATCTGAAATCATAATAACACCCGCTCCAGTACCAGACATATCCCCTTCAACAGGGAAGGGAAAATAGTGTTAGAGATGGGTAAACTAAGCAGGGCTTTAACAGTTTACAACAAAACTCAAGGGAGAAATTTTAATGCTGATAGCCAGCAGTCCTTAGAAACCAATTGGTCTTGGATACAGACCAAGAGAAAAGATGCCTCGAGAAAAATGGCATTACAGTCTTCCAAAACATTCCTTCAAACCAAACAAGACCTATTACATTTTTGAAGCTTTTTCTAAGAGGTCATTTTCAGGAGTGAAATCTGCACATTTCCTAGCAACTCTGATAACTGTTATAGAACACAGGCTTTTCCCAGCTCATGTGGATATAAAATAATTTCTCAGCTCATTCTAGGATATAAGAAGAAATCTTTGAAGAATTTGTGTAATTAGAGGTATTACACTCTAAAATTGTAACAGCTACCCGTTTGACTTAAAGTAATACCCTAACAGATTTCTCCATTTCCAAAGGTCAACTTAGTCAATTTGCTACCAAACTGGCAAAGATTTTCTCATTAATATCTAGGATTAATGACAGTGTCCAAGTTCTTGCAATGATAAAGACAATTAAATGCCATGGACTCGTTGTGGGTTTATGATCCTCACAAATAAGAAGCCTTGACAGTGTCAGAAAGTTTGAGTAATCCCTGAAAGACCTCACCCCATTTCTAATGTTTGCTTTCTTTTTTTTTTTTTAACTCTCTTTTCTCTCTTCAGCATTACAATATTTTGAGTAAAATTTACATAGAGCATTACCTTGTTCTGCTCAACTGCACCTCAGAAGATTCAGACTTAATACCGTGTTTCTAACACATTTTCTTATTAAGGAGACTAACAAATCTATTTAATTCTCAAAACATTAAGCAAAACCAGCTTAGGAACTACAGCAAAAATTTTATACAAGTTTATCAGTGACACTAAAACTAATCTGTCTGGGAAGAGTGCATCTTTTCTTCTTTTGCTCAAAGGAAAGGCTGAACTATGTCAGAAGGCCTCATGGCTTCCTCTTTTTTGGCAGGTATCCATAGAGGGAGGGTATCCATAATCCATGATTTCTTTGACAAAGTACTAGAACCCACATACTGTGAAGATATGTGGACAACAATTCAGACATAGGCACATATGCAAGATGGTTGCCTTCAGAAAAAGATCTCTTTCCAGTTATATTCTTCTTGGCACTGGAAATCCTATCTTCTATTATGATAGTCAATGCTACCAGCAAAAAACCAATGTAAATGCTATTGGCACAGTTTCAAAGATGTTTAAAGAACTTTCGTTGTAACAATCCAGTTGCCATTTTTTGATCAGGTTCAGTGTCCTCCTGCTCTTTCTTCAAAATATTTTTCCCCTAGAAACTCCTCTTTGTTCATATTTTCTTTTAAAAATACATTAGTCTATGCAAAACTGCAGTGTACAAGCAAAGAAGGAAATAGAGTATGAAGAAAGTGCCACAGAAAACAACCGTTAGCTGGAAAATGACGAACCAGAGTAAGTCCATGGTACTTGAATATTCCAGTTCAAAACACAGTAGGTGTCAACAGCAAAAGCCAAAATGCCAGTATATTCAATAAATCAACAGTGTAGAAAAGACTTTTTTTTTTAGAATCCATGTGCAATAACTATTACACTGTGTGAAACGTACATTAAAAAGAGCCTTGGATTTTGTCTTTTTTTCTTTACTGTTATTAAACAACTCATTCCACCCAGTGTGCCAGCTGTATCCAGTTAGTTATTACTTGATTAGTTCACATGAAAGTGGAGAAGGAAAACATTCACAGGAATCCTGATGAACAACATTATGGGATGATTCCTACCATGTTGCTCTGAGATTGTGTGGCCCCGTACATGGTAATGCCATTTGATGGTCCTGCTAATTGCGGTGTATCTGGCTGTATAAATCCTCTTCTGTCAATTAAGCTACAGAATAATCACAATAAAGGATAAGTATTAGAGACATTGCTGATCAAAAACTCTCTCCTCTCAATAAAAAGAAATAAAAACTTTCTATCGTACAACAGACCTTAATACCTCACCAATAGCTTCTAATGTCCCCTTTTAGTCAAATGAAGTACCAAACCTCATTTTCTACTTATCAGTAAGGTATGTGTTCTTTGTGATACTGCCTGTCATATAAGCATATGTACTGCTATTTTATGAATTTTGTCACAGACAATAAACTTCAAAGCTTACCAGCAGATACCATAAAACCAAAGAATTTTAAACCAGGGGTGAAAAAACAAATGAAAAAACTCACTTAGGGCACTTTGATTCAGTATCCCTTTTAAAGGTGGTTCTTTTTACCAGCTTCCACATCTAAATTGAAACTACTTAATCACAAAATTTAGCAAGAATGAAGAAAAGTTCATCTTTCTTTCTGACAGACAACTTAACTTGCCAGGTGTTTCATGCCAACTACTTAACACTGCCTACAGCGCTCCACTGTGCTTACCAAAGTGATACACTCATAAAATTTCTTATTTCTAAGAAAATGCTCTGTGGAGAAATTACTAAACATAAGTAAAAAAAAAATCTGTGTAAGATTATAAACAAATTACATAGGATGAAATAATCCAACCTAGTTAAAGATTAAAGAAGCTTAAAGAAGTTATATAATATGTTGCACCAGAATACTGGTTAGACCTATGCTGACAGCCAAGGATCAAAATAGGATTTGAAAGTAACTGATGAGGAAATGTAAAATACATTCTGAATTTGCTAGCAGAGGTTTAAAAATTATAAAGTATCTTTAAAATAAGTGAGAAAAGTTTTGATTATTTACAGAGCCTCTCTTCATCTGCATTCCATGCTCAAAGACACTCGAACATTTTGAATTTTGAGCTGGAATTGCTGGTAAGCCACTTTTCCAGAATTTAAGGAAAAAACTTAGTATTTAGTGACTTGGGACATAGCTGAGATTAAAAGTAAAAGAAGCAAGCTTATAATTTACATGTTACAGTCAGTAAATTTTTCCCTGTGGTTACAAAATACCTCCCTGCAGAACCTCTATATATGCATGTCAATGTCTAAATAAGTAATGCTGCTACATGGAATTTAGGAAAAAATGCACAAACTCTGCTAAAACACAGGAGCCAATGCCAGTCTGGTCCAACTGTGTGTTGCTACTTTTATCAGCCCAATATACTATTTCATATACTGAGAAACATGATGTAGTTTTAATAAAGATTTCCATTTGGAGTCAAAAGAATCTGAAGTGTGGCATTGAGCTTTTATGTCACATACTTCTATCAAAAGCAAAAATTCAGAATTAAAAGGTTGGCTTCAGGCAACATCCATACAGGCAGGAAGCAGAGACACAGCTATTCACTCTCACCAGGGGTAATCCCTTTTGTGGAAATCTCTATTCTGTTGCTTCCCCTTCAGGAAAATATGTCGGTCCCCCATGTTAAACTTTGACTGCTCGTAGAAGAAACGCCTCTGACATTCCTGACAGCAGAGCCAGAAATCTCACTCCAATTAAACACCCGAGCCACTGGACCATAAAGTCATTTACTTTGTTTCTTCTTGTTCAGATCCAAAACTTTGGAATTCCAAGCAAAGCAAAACACACCAACCAAGGAGTAGGCCACAAAATTATCTACAAGCTTTTCTGTCTCTCTCTACACTGAAACTGGGCCTCTACTGTGTATGTAGTACATGAACTGCCTAATCACTGAGCACTGGAATAAGAAAATAATTAAGTTTTTCTGGCTGCCAGTTTTATTTCTCCAGTCTCAGCACTGTACTACATTTTCTTCAAGCTCACCTTCAACCTCACATATTTAAATATTTTAGACTTCCAAAGGTGAAAATGTATTCAGCAAAACATAATCCATTACATGTTCTTTGGAATTGCTTTGGTGTAAGACCACCAAAATCAGTTTAATGTATATATGTTAACAATATTAAATAAAAAAAAATACTGGCAATTTAAATATTTGAGACGTAAAAGACAAAAATCTAAAATGATCAAGCTAATTGTAGATTTCAGGTTCCTCAACTCTCCTCAACTCATGTCACATTTGTTAGGTATGTAAAAGTTTCATAAACTTCCAGGATGACCTTCATGCAACAGCTAACTACTAGAAATTTTTTCTTGCTATAAGCTATTTACTGCAGTAGTGAAAGTTCAAATAACAAGCTTATTTCCATTTCAGATGTAATTTGACAAGATTTGATCACTAACTTAAGTTCGTAAATCGTGTTTAAACTATCCCTTTACCACCAAAGAAAAACTTAAAGCTTCTAACAGACACTAATTCAAAACTTTCATTTTGCTGAATAAACTCTAATAAAAAAGAATAATTTTTTCATTAATAATCACATGGCTTCACTTATGCTAACAATACTTTTGATACTCTTACCTTGGAGAGAGGGGCCCACAGAGAGCAGCACAGCAATTAGTAAATATGTTGCCATAACTGTAGGGATTATAGTTTTCTTTACCTCTTTTATTTGACCATGATCCTTTAATCTGAAGAGATATGAACAATATGCATCACATGTAATAGAATACAGAAAATGGCTGTGAGAAATTAAGGTTTCAACATGCTACTTGCAGAAGAGACCACAGAAAATCCATAATGACACTTTCCAAACAATTTAAGAGTTCTGGGTTGTTATGAAGGCTGGACCCTACGAGCACATGCTTTACCTCCATAGATGTAGACAACCCACAATCTCAAGAGATCAATATACTTGAAGCAGAAATTTCAGAGTCTAAACATAATGGTCCACGTTCAATTTTACAAAAATTATAGCATGTTTTACAGAAGAGGCTCAATTGCAAAATATTATTAAAGCCAGCAATAGAGCACTTCTTTTCCGTACTTTTGGATAAGTTTTCAAGCCACGCAATATCACACAACATTATCTTCCCTAAAGTTCACAAAAGGTTCTAAAATATCGTAAAGCAAATGCAGCCATTGCTACCTTTTATTGCATATTACATTTTCCCTTAGCTAGTTTGCTTTTCTGTTTGTGAGATACTTGAGAGCCTGAGTAAAATGTCTTGCTGTATTCAATTGGGAATTTATGTTTTAAATTGAATCACTGAACAGTTTATTTGATATTCAGACATGTTCCACTGCTGCAGTTCCCTGCTATCTATCTTTCAACAATTCAGAAGAGACATTTATTTGAGGGAAGTGGGTGGAAGCACACTAAGTCCATCTAGAGAGACAACCTTGGTGTAAACCTAATAACTGAGGAATAACCGAGTATCTCATCTGTCTTATTAACAAGGTAGATTTCTTCTACATCAGGCTACTTGCTCTGATACTTGATGCTGAGGCACAATTCATTTTGACCCTGCTTGGGAAGTGTTTTTCTGATTGACTGATATTTATTGTAAAATTAATAATTTTAACTGTGACCTTAAACAATAACAAAACATATTTGACAATACTAAAGATGCTACTTTTATATCTACCAGATACCTATGAAAAAGGTACAATTAGAAATTTCAATAAAAACTTAGAGCTTGCAGTGCTTTTTTAGATCACTTACTAAATTTCCAAAAGCTTTCTACACCATTAGCTCCCTAGATAATTTTATTTTCTCCTTTCCTTCATTAGACATTTCTCCTTTTAGTTAGGGAAGGACACACAAAGACTCCACACACAGTTAAGCATAATTCAACACCAAAACAAAGGAATCCTATATGCAAAATAGACAGCTGTAGAAATGAGAAAGTTGATCTATGCCTTGCCAGAGGTTTTAGACCTCAGAATAGCAAAAAAGTTTCAGAACTAAGATAAAATAAAGGATGAAATTTTTGTTTAGAGAATTCAACACACTTTTCAAGTTTCATGGTAAGCAATTTTTGAGTTAAAGAATATTTACCACTCCCAGTGAAAAGGACATACTGAAAAGTACTTATTCATTTCCTACCATATAAAATATACTTGTTTGTCTCCTCCCTCCTGTATTTTCCTGTTTCAAGATAGAGATCCTACATGTGTAAACCATAATGGCCATACTATGTATATAATGAGCACATCTTCAAACTACAACAAATATTGTCAAGAAGATTTCATCTGATCTTTTGAATCAAGCATGACCATATTACTTTCCTTCTTTCCTGAGGTATTCACAAAATGATGCGGACATGTCTGACTTGAGAAAAACCTCCTCATTACTATTTAGAAATACACATGTAGAAATATACGACAAACTTACATCTTCATTTGTTGTTTGATTGGAGCTGATCAAATACGTATGAAAACCTGAGAGGCCAACAATGGACCACACTGAGAAAAAACACACCACAGCTTCCAGCACAGTAATTAAAAGTCAAGGAAATATATGCAAATGGGAAAAAAAAATCCAATAACAAGTAGTTAAAATCACAAAATTCAGGGTAGTCCACAAGTCCTTTAATATCTCTGGAGTACTTCAAAGGGGTCAGCAAAAAATAAACTCTAGGCATCTGCCTAGCCCAGACACAGCACCACCCCTGCCCAGCACTGTGAGGAGTGTGTCCAGCCAGCAGACTGCTGGTATGAGGTGCAATGTACAGGGCTGCACACCCGAGGTACACGGCTGGGAGCTCACAGGCTGCTCTCACGTGGGACTTACAGGGAACAGCACAGGGACAGGTCCAGCACGAGCATCCTCCCCTCCAAGGCAGCAGCAAAGGCGTGCACGTGCACAGATGGGTATACGAGGAAAAACAGCACTCAACATTGCATACTTACTACAGTTTACATAATTCCTTTAACTCTAAAGGAGTCATTATCTCAGTAGTAAGACAATAAAGCTGTTTCTAAACTTCATAGAATCAAGCATAAAGAGGAACTTTCCAAACTTTCTGGAGAGGGCTTTCTTCTATGGCTTTTATTTATTTGTTTACACAAAACAGCCATGAACTCAGAATACATCTGCTTTGAGAATGCTATTATTTTCTATTATACTTCAATATCTTTGGGGTTTTATTTAGGGAAAAGGAATCGACAGAAGAAAGGGCTTTGGTTCCTAGAAAAATACATAAAATTCATCACTAGGAACAAAATGATGAGAAAATAGGATAAAAATAATCTGTATATTAACCATATCAACCTTTAGTGAAGTCAGTTTCCAAGACAACGTCAACTCAAAATTTTCCAGAACAAGGACACTGCCTTAGAAGAACACAGAAGATACACCCTTATCACTGAACCTATCAATAGAAGAAAAATATGACAGCTCCTCATCGTTACACAGAGACACGGCCTGGCAACGGCATGAATGGACAAAAATACTTGCAATAAAAAATCCTAAAATTAATTAAAAGTGTAGAGTTTTGTATTGCTGTGCTGCTCACTCCTAATGAACTGGGAGATACCTGAAGTGTCTGTATAATCTTTCCTAAAACCTATTTCAATCAGAGTGGTTTAAAGCCAGAAAAAAGCCGTTTGCATTCTGAGCAGATCTGCTCCAAAAGCAGCAGCACAACTGAAGTGCACTGCTGAGCAGCAGGTTCACTATTCTCTGCTTCTTATTTCATCCTCAGGCTGTGTGAAGTCAAACCAACACAAGGCAAGAACTCAGACTCTCTGCAACAGCCATAGCTAAAGCAAGGAGTATGAGGGATAATGGGTAAGGAAACAGAAGCAGAGGGCTCCAAAACGTGCAAAAGAAGGAAACAGCCCAAAACATCACGCATAATACAAACTGGGCTTTCAAAGAGTAGAAATAGTAAGGAAGGCTGCAGATGAGCACTGTTGAGTAGAATCTACACAGCAGGAGGAAGATTCACCAGGCGAGAAAAGAAGAACCTTAGAGGGAAAAGCTCCCTGCAACCTGAACATATTACTAACAGGATGTCTCTCACCACAATTACACAATTACGCCCAAAAGGGTACTGAAAAGTGAGTTTTTCCCTCCATGTTGTAATTCCTACTGGGAAGGGAGAAAAAACAAAAACAAAACAAAACAAAACAAAACAAAAAAAAAAAAAACAACCAACAAAAAAATGGAATTCCTGAATTCCTTTCAGTTCAAGACCTCTTTCAGTTCCCCACACAATGATCCAAAAACAACTCAAGAACAGCAGGGGTAGTTTGTCAAATTAACCAGAATCTACGAATTCAACCCAAGTCCATTAACTGTAAAATAAACACAAAAAAGCAACAAGTATTCTCAACAGAGGATAACCTTGTAGCATATTATGGTATAGTAGCATCTTACTGGCATCATACAGTATAATTTTCCCTTACTATCTTGCACAGGGTTGTTAGCAAGATTGAAATGGCCAGGTTCTCTGTGCCTGAATTGACTGGCTCCAAAGTAGCGTTCCCAATACTATTTGGACAATTTAATTTTTTTACTGTTATTAATTGTAGCCAAGCTTTTAAATTGTCCAGTGTATCACTATCAAGCGAGGCATTTCTGCAAGATGTGCTACTAAGCCTTTTAAAGCAGCACATCTCTGAACACAAATTATGAATTCCAGGCCATTGTTCATATACAAAAATCCTCAAATGCGTAAGCAATTATCTCTTGATTTAAAGAAAACTGAAAGCTATTCTCAGTTTGAAAATAGTTTGAAAGAATTATCTTTTGTAAGAACTGACTGTAATTGTTTTAATTGGAAGCTACTGTTGTGCTATTTAGAACTGTTTGTTTGTGCTTTTAAAAATTATCTGTGCAAGAAAATCTGAACATGGCTTTGCTGGGAGTTTACAGCTCAGTGATTCTACCTGACGAAGACAAGCACACAAAAAAATGTATCCGCAGAATCTGACACTTGGGAAAACTACCTGGAAAGAGGTCTCTACGCACAACTATGAATGACAGTTTTTCCCTCCTACCTTTGTGTGGAAAAGCAAACTGTGTGAGGAACAATGGAAAAATGGGCAAGAATTCTTTTTATAGTGTCTTTGTCAGAGGTGGAAACTGTTTATTCAGACAGGAACCATTCAAAACATATACATAAGCAACGGGAAGCTTACTGGCTGTACCGACACCAACCAGCGGTTTCGTCGATTTCCCACTTTTTTATTATCCTTTTTAACTCCATTCTCACTGAGTAGAAAATATATAGAAGGCTCCCATGAAGTGATAAAAAGTGCATGGAGTGTTTCAGAATAGAACCACAGAATGGGTTGGGTTGGAAGGGACCATAAAAGTTATATAGTTCCAACCCCTCTGGCATGAGTAAGGACATCTTCCACTAGACCAGGCTGCTCAGAGCCCCATCCAGCCTGGCTGTGAACATTCCCAGAGATGACCAAATCTCTGGGTAACCTGTTCATGTGTCTCGCCACTCTCACTGCAGAAACTTTGTTATGGCCAATCTATATCTGCTCTCTTTCAGCTTAAAACCTTGTTCTGTCTCTACAGGCTCTGCTAAGAAATCTCTCTGTTTTTCTTCTGAGATTTCCTTATATACTGACAGTCCAGAATGAGATCTCCCCAGAGTCTTTTTCTTTTCCAGGCTGAACAATTGTAGTCCCTGTGTATGCAATTTATACACTTCTATGTGACTTAAGGCAAGTTGCTATTTGAAAATGACTTCTCTAAAAACATAAAGAATAGTTTCAGAAATTGAGTTCTTCAAGGAAAGCATCTAGTTTCTACCGTTCCAAAATCTACTTTTTCTACCCCGAAAATAATCAGCCATTTTGGATACCTTCAGTTGTAAAAGCAGAACAATTCTTGAATATTTTTAGTGAAAGCACAGCATTTGCAAAATGTATTTATGAATTCCATCACAGAATATGAAGCATATTTCATGGACATGGAAACTACAGCTCTTTGTCAAGAGTACTGCTCTGCAAAACATGAAGAATAAAAACCACTTCAGGCTACAATCTCTTTCCTACCTCCAACATGTGTCAAGAAATCCTATTGTGCAGGAAGTGATGAAATCATTAACTGATAAAAGTCTAAAAGCACACATTCAACAATAGCAAGGAAACAAGCAAAACCATCTCAGATGTTATTTTGCAACAAAAGCTACAATATGTGTCAGTGAAAGGATATCTTGCAGGACTGTCCTTCAGAGCATTGAGGAACCCTGTTTGTTGAGAACCTGTAGAAATAGAACCCAAAATTACCAGCCAAATAAGAAACTGGACTATGGGCTGTTTTTACTATAGTTAAAATAATTAACATTTGAAGATGACCAAACAATCATAGAATAGATTTAATAATATGAATCCGAGATTATGTTACTCAGCAGCAACAACATCAAAAAAGCCCTTGAGCAACTTATCAGGTTTAGAATCTCTATTTTCTCAGTCATACCAAATTGATGCACACATACATTCCCATGAACAAGATTTCTGATTACCCCTGTTCTTTTCAGACCTAATATGGAAACAAAAAATTATAACCTGCTGTTTAGTTTTGAAATACCATTTTTCAAAGTAACTTTTTGACTTGGAAAATTTATTCTATAAACTCAGATTTTCAACTTTCCATCCTTTGTTTTGGAAGCAAAGCTTTTTTATTTATAATTGTGCTCCTACTGCACCTACACAGAAGATGTTTCTAATAGGTTACTGCTGCATCTGGGCAAATAAAAGACAATCTAGTAGCAGAAAACAGCTCAAAAGAAGCATGAGCCCATCATCTAGAAATGCAGAAGAATGCAGAGTAAAAAAGCACCTGGGTTCCATAACCATGGGATATTAATCCATTAGGATGATTCCACAATTTGCTGATTGCAACAAGTGAATTTGTTGTAGAAACTGAATTAATGTGACATAGCTACAGGCACACAGTTTGAACTTTACTCTGTAACATAAATGATTTAAATGCATCAGGCTGAAAGTTTTCCCCAGAGCAAAAATTTTCTACTTAGCTAAATTAATCTGAAGATCTGTAAGGAGTGAAGAATCTTATCTTGACAAGAATAAAGAAATATATGTATAATTCTCTAGACCTATCTCATCAATTTTACTGCTTATTGTTACAAGTGGGAAGTTACTTACCTTGTATTTCTGAGCCTTTTCAGACTCTTATAATTGGTTCTTAGTCTCAAGGTACAAGACTAATGTAACTTTCCCTGCCTTCTTACTATTTTTAGCATCCTTAATGGCAATGGCAGCAGATAGGTGTGATTTCTATACCCTTCTGCTCGTCACACTCTTCCAGGCAGTGCCCAAACCATCAGAAGGCTGTTCACTGCAACAAACAGGTGAAATACTGATGCCTCAAACAGAGAGGAGATAGATACTACTAAAAGAGATAGATACTACTACTACTAAAGACAGATACTACTATGGGAAATGTGTTCAGCTCGGGGAGAGGGAAGAAAATCTTGCAAGACAGTGCCTCTAGTAATTGATTTACAAATTGGTTTTATAATCTTCAATAATGTTATGTGCACGTATTCTCAAACCGAGAAAGAACAAATTTCCAATGTATGCCTCAGAAGGCCACAGAAAACAAAAATATGTATCTTATATCTCATCACCACTTAGGCCCACCAAAATTTGTAAAATGCCAGCTTGCAAGATGTATTATAAAAATATACAAACTTCAAAAATTTGTCTACATCGAGACGCATTAAAATAATTTTGCCAGAACTTATGTATGACTTTGAAATATAGTAGGAAGGTCATAGCCTGAGGTCTAAAAACCAAGACTTCCTTCAGCCATGCTAACAAAAAGCGGTCTATGCCAAGAGCAAAGGTTCAGTAACTGAGAACCCTGCTTAAGCGTTAGCATCAGCTAAAGAACTGAAGAGCTACAAACCAGAACACAAATTGTTGAGTGGTAATTACCAGAAAGGTAGACAGAAGGACTTCTAGAGGTATGGTAGGCACAAAGAGACTGAAGTGGTAAGAAAACCTTATTTGTAAAGAACTCTTCTTTTGGACACTGTTAAGACTCTAGCAGACAAATCTGAAAGCTGGGCTTGAAGCTCCAGTGTATCAATTAAACATCAAGGAACTAATCACATTTCATACCTGCTCCCATTGCCTTTGAGGACTGACCAATCTTTAGAGCTTAAGGATGCTTTTTCTTGTCTCATTCTAGGTAGATGAACCTCCATGGCAAGAATATTTTGCAGCTGACAGGCAATTCAGCATTTAACATTTACTATACATCATCTGTAACACCTACACAATGCTTAAGTGTTTCTCAACCACATAGAGGCACAATTAATTACTCTGCCCTTTGCCTAAATCATACTCAAGAGTTAGGTATGGACACTGTAAATTTAAAATCCACTAGAAAAACCTACTTAACATATATTACATTAAATACTGACACTATATTGCTAACTCATATACTGATGACTAAAGAAAAACACTGAAGTTCTTGTGAAACAAAGGTAGGTTAGTGTCAAAAATAGTTTTACGCTGTCAGACTAGGAATGTTTTCAACTACTGAACACTAGCAAAGATTGCAGAAAAAAACCATGTGTCTTTCTTCTTAAATGTAAAAGGTGTGTATGTATATGCTCATGTATGCCCAGATAAATAACAAGCACTTAAATATTAACGATAAGTGTTCTTTTTCCAATAATTTTCCTTTTTCAAACAATACATACATCTTATCTCTGCTTTTTTCAACTGATATCAGAAATGCTGTATCTAGTAGTGTAAGCAAGTTGTTCATTCAGACTCTTTCAAAATTACATATCCCATTTCTAGCCTATGAACTATATTTCTGAGCTATAGGAGAGCCTCTCAGTGCTTGCATCATAGTTTTGCGAAGAACAAGTAAGAGCAGGAACTCTGCTCTTTAAAATACAATGTTTCCCTGCATGCTGTAAACAACTTTGGAAATTTAGCACAATCTGACATTTTTTCCAGCAAAACATTCTTTGAATATTATCATTATCAAGTTAGCTTTATAAATGTGTTATATACCGAAATTAGAACTTCTACCAGGTTTCTGTTACAATACAGAATACAAAGGAATAAACAGATCACATTTCCAAAGTGGTTAAAGAAACACTATTTAAGGCAATACCCAGTACAATAAGTGAAAAATATAGAAAGCTCTTCTAGAAATAATGGGTTAAAAAACCCAACATATAAAAGGTATTTAAAGACAAGTAATGCAACCTGTCACCTTAAATGTCACCATCATCATCATATAGGAGCCAGCAAAATTAGTTAGGGGTATGGGAAAAAAAACTACCCAAAAGAGTTTTGACCTCACACACAACCCAGAATACAAATAAAATTCAGTCTCAAACTCATTAATATTTCTGATTCACTGTATTATGAATTGGTTATTCTCAGAATGTCTATGCAAATGAAAATAACATGTAAAAATAGGGTTGAGAATGGTGTAAAGCTAAACAGCAAACTACAAAAAGTATAGCTCCAATCTATTTTTGAGTAATTTACCTCTTGGTCTGGATGGCAAGAGACCCATGCTTACAGTTAAAAAAGCACACGGAAGTTCTTTAGGTAAATGATACTACCTGTATACTTAAACATACAGTATATGTGATGCTTTTCCAATTAATCATCTATAAAAGGACAAAAAAAAATTAAAAACAAATTAATTAAGACTGCATTAAGGTAAAGCCAGCGCCAGGCCAATGACTACTATGAGCAGTGTCTACTATAGATCAGAATAGGACTCACTGGGGATTGTGAAGCTTCAGAGAAAAGGCAAATAAACAAATAAACAAATAAATAAACCCTGAATGATCAAAATATTAACTTAAAAAAATCAAGCAAATGGCTACATACGTAATCTGATTTCACCAGCATACTTACGAAGGATGACGTGGGTGATAACGAATGCAAATATAAAGACTGTCAGAAAGGACAGAGATAAAATAAACATATAAAAAAATCTGTAGTTTCTTTTCCCCACACAGTTGCCTACCCAGGGACAGTGGTGATCAAACCGTTCTGAAATGAGAGGCAGAAGAAAAAAAAATGGAAAACAATTAATAAAATGCTGTTTATTCAAAAAAATGCTCTCTGAATACTTTATTAAAACTCATGATTTAACTGGCATTTGCAAAGTAGCCACAGAGAAGTTCTTATTTAGAAAGGAACAAAAAATAGAAAAGAAAAAAAAGGAGCACTTGAATGAAACCTTACAGTTTTTAAAGAAATCAAAGCATGGCTGAGGTGGGTTCCTGTTAAACTAACAGCCTTACTGTGACAAATTGTGCACTCAGACCAGGAAGCATGTATTTATCCATTGTCACATGGAGCATTAGCAATCCAGTTGTATTTGATTTTTTCAAAACAAGGTGGTTTTTTTTTCCTTCAGTGTATCTTCTACTCAAAATTGGAATTTCTGAGGTTTTTTCCTTTACATCTGTCATGATCACACCTCTGACTTATGCCTACTATCATATCATCCATCCATTTGGAGCATGAAATATTTACACCTTCCCACTTCCTTTCACTGCTTCGTTCAAGATATTCTTCACTCTAGACCACCTATTTTTCCACTTGGAGTTGACGCTGTCATACAAGATCATTAAAAATAGCAAAATAATTCACATAAAACATTTTTCAAATGTTAAAATTTAAATACATCATATAAAAACTGGTAATCCACATGCTCTGTTACCCTATGCACTACAGGCTCTGTCTCCGTTTTCCTAAGTGAAACCCTTTCTCTTTACCTCCCTGAAAGAACTTGTTCATGAGATAGGAAAAGACCAGGGTAGATCAGAAACAAGTGTCCCCAAGACGGGGGAAATGCCTCAGTGCCAGAAAGCAGCAGAGGGAATGGCTTACTCTGCTTTTCCCCAGGCAGCCTGGATCCACCCTCCATGTCCCAGAATGCTGGATAATGAAACAGAGCTATTGCCAGGAAACAAACTTGCATTTACTAACTTTACTTTGGAGAGATTATACTGACAGAATTTCAAGGTTTTTTAAATCAAATCCAAGACCGTAAGACAGATGCATTCATGCTGACTCTTTCTTTCACTCTCTGATCCTTGTCCAAATCCTGGTTTGTTTTCTGTGATTTTTATGCCTCCACTGACGTACTATCGAACTATTTGTACTTCCACAGGAAAGGCGAGCTATAAATCCAAAGTCCTTTAAGCCCTGTGTTAGAAAGGCACATCCGACCAAGTACTCCATCTTATTTTAGTTGTGGATTTATGTAAAGGCCTACATTAGAGGTTTATCTTGAAGGATGTATTTAGTATTAACTTCATTTAAAAAAAGTTAAAACAACATTCACAACAGATTTCTGAGTCCACCAGACTTTCAGGGGCTTTTTTAAAAACGGTTTTGCATGACAGCTGTTTGGACCACATGTTTCTGCCATAAATCTGTTTCGAATTCCAACAGGGCTATTCAAGGTGAAGTTACTGAACTTTCTCAGCATAAAGCTTCATAATAATGTGATTGAGGGAGTATGGCTAACAATACCAAGAACTAAACACTCTGGGTAGGTGACACTACCTTTTCTCAGTGCACTACAATTGTATTCCCAAAATGAATTGATACTGCATTTTAAAAGTGCTTGTCTTTAAATCTGTGCATCTGAATGAGCCCTCATATTCTGATAAACACTCTACTTCATTTAAATTCGTTCATACAACTCATATGCAAACAACAGCACAAAGACACACAGCTAGAGAGTCATTTTAAAAAGCAGAATCCTAGAGTATTTTTGTACCCTACTGCTAAAAAAATATATTACATGTCTTGGAAGATGAATTCCATATACATATATTCATTCACTTCTATGCTGACACAGTAGAAAATCAATTATAAAACAGAGACAGACATAAAGCTGTTTCTAGCCATGGAACGACATGCAGACATCTATTTGATGGATTCAGATAAATGCAGACAAAAACCATGCACATACACACTACCCCTCTATCTATAAACTCATGTTCCTATACATACACACACTCCTTATTGAAGACTGACTTGGTGTTTTTAACCTATTTGTCAGTCTTCTTCAATTTCCATCTTCAAACATTCCTGGTGAACTGAAAGGCTCTGCTTTCTCACTAAATACCTTATTAATTATTGTGAAGTTAAGCAACTACCTAAGATATTCATGAAGGAGGAATGGACCAAAAAGTCTGGATACAAAAACCACTACTTACAGTATTAAACTGGAATCAACTCCAACACAAAAAGAGGCATATTAAAAGGTTTGCATGACTCTTACGATAAATACATTTGGTCTCTTTTTTCTCAGTCAGAAAATAGAAAAGCATGTGACATGTGCCACAAAACAGTATATTAAAAGGCAAGACATCATTCTACTCAGCAGAATACAAATATGTAAATGCAATTTAAAGATAACAGCCTTACAGCTTGTGAGCTGCTCTGCTTAGTTATTAATGCAGGAGAAAACTGCCAACCCTGGCAAAACAAAGAGACAAATGCTAAGCAGAAACTTAACTCTAATGCTGTTAAGAAATATAAAATCTACTAAATCTGGAGCTGTTTCTTCTTCCTTAGAAAAACACACGACCTGTTAAGTATTAATGAAGAAGTAATGCAGTGTCTTAAGGTTCACCTCCAGCATTCCAGACACCCGACAACTGAACAACCAATGATTTTATAAAGGAAGCTCTGAGATTTCTAGTTGGACAATGATGGCAGCAAAATTAAGACTACTATATTGAGAAATGAAAAATTACTGATGCTGAGAAAATCTAGAATTTCAACCCTTACACACTTAAAATGTAGAGCAAATAGAAATGCAACTTCTTGCTGTGAAGAACAGACTGTTAAGATGTGACAACTGTAGTTCTGGATAGTTAACATACTACTGCATTCAAACAAACATTCGTGGCATGGTTAATGTAAAAATATTGAGGCAAACACAGACAATGAAAACATTGGTAATATAAACTCTTAATACAAGCATATTAGAACTCATAATGAGGGAAGAAGAAAGCTGAAGCACTCTATGGATAGAAACATTGTGATAGATCATCCTCCTACACTCGAGGTTAAACAAAAGCAGCAAGATATTTGCCTTCTAAATGTTACAGCTGTGTCTCGTATCTACCTAATCAAGAGCTCCTGATAGAACACATGGCCCAGTTTCTACCATTTCAGCAGTTCTGTGAAGTCTTCTGCCTTTGTGTTCATGGCCCTTCATTCTTAGGGCAATCCTGGTGTTTCATTTTGCTCTGCAGGTTGACAGAGCCAGATGAACCTAAAACTATGGCTTTCTTTTGCCTATCTCCTCAGACCACCTCATCAGACAAACACCAAAGTTGGCCCAAGTGAAGCACTGAGAACATACTGTCAGAGAAGGGATGAAATAACACCTTCAGAAGCAGCTAAGTGTTAATTCAGCCTAGCTGTGACACCGACCTTACTACAGGTTAGCAGTTATCACAACTGCAGGAGAAATCCAGTTTTGATTAATTTTTCAGGATCTGAGATCAAAACCTGAAGCAAATAAAAAGACTGAAAAAATCTGTGAAGAATTTATAAGGTAAAGCATCAATGAAAAGAGGAGATGAGTAAATGGAGACTATAAATGCTGCTGTTCAAGTCACAGAAAATCAAAAAGGTAAGAAATTTCAGGAACTGTCAGTAACAAAGATTATTTAATTACTCTTTCCCAAGTGATCAGCATCTTTGAATTTAAATAATAACTTCTGAGAACAGCCAGCACCCCCATAACTAAATCCAAAGGATGAGGCTTCACAAGATAACTGAGCCCATCTAAAAACCTTAGCAGGAGTGAAAGAGATGGTCAAATGCTGCCTTTCCTGCCAATTCATCCCACTTCCTTCTTTAATTGTGTAAGCTGATGATGAATCAGGTCAGCTCCCTGGACTAGTAGGAAAGAAAAAATATGAATTATTTTCCTTATTGATGAGTGGGAAAAACTGACTTACCAATGGCTGTGTGCTACCAAATGGTCTGTGAACAGGAACAAGAGAATCATGGCAATAAGGAAAAAAAAAATAAAAAAGAAGAGGATGACATTCAAATCCCTTTGGAAACAGCAAGCTGTCAGCATGACTCAGTGGTCTCATTAACACTCACCTAATAATCTATGCTAACTGGATGACAGAAAAACACTATACTTCATACTTCAACATTCCTCATTTTTCACCTTCCCTGAAACATCGCATAAGAAACTTTAACTGCTGGATATCACAGATAAAAACAAAACTGAGAACATTTCCCATTTTACTAAGCAATGATCATACACACGCAGCATTTCCTTCAGAAGCCACACCAAAGCACGTTCCTTGCTGCTCAGAACCAAAGAGTCAAATCTCTACTTTTCCACAGCACAGCGTGTAGACTCCTAAATACTTAAATGTTCTGCTTCCATTTTTCAATCGCTACACTCCAGGAAACCATGCACAAAATGACCCAAATGCTTTCCTTCCCTTTTCAAAACATTTAATGGAAGCCTAATAATTTACAAGGAACGCAAAAGCATTTTTAAAATGAACATTTGCAGGCCAGCTTGCCCCTTCAGTTTGCAGTATTTATTAACTGTTTCCTTTTTTCTTTGCTCAACTGGATCACTGCACACCAGCATACATTTTCTAAAGCTCAGTGTGAAGGCAGGACTCAAAGACAAGAAGCCGACAGGTGCAAAAATATCTAGGTCATGTTACTAGGAGATTCCAGTGAGGAAAAGCTAGAATTCACTTGGTAATTTTTCCACCCTGTGCAAGCAAAGCATTGCCAGACAAAGGCACAAACCTAAGGCACTCCCTGAATGTTACCATCTTTATTTAAAACATGCAAACGTATCCCATGACTGGAGAGTCAAGAGCCCACTATACAAATCCTGCGTCAGTAAGAAGTCACATTACAGCTCAGCCAACTGGGCCAGGATTGCTTTTGAGAGTAGCAGAAGTACAACACAGGACCACAATGTCCATTGTCAAGGACTCACACTGAGTAATTATGTAGCGAGACTGACACATCTGCATATACTTATAATGATGACAATTAAAGCCTTTTGAAGGACTATGATGTCATGATATGATCACATCTATTCAGGCTTCTTGACATTTTGTACGACAAATAGTACTTTCAGAATTTGATTGCTCTTGAAATGTTTAAGAAAACAAATGAGGTTTTTAGAAGTGCATATAAGAAATACGTTTTATTACAAAGAGTATTTATTTTCTTCTAAGATACAGTAGTCCAATCCCAACTGCTGAAAGTGATGCACACATGCACAAAAGCAAATGTAACCAAACAGTTCAAAATATTTGATTATTTAACATAACAAAAAAACTTATATTCAATAATCATAGCATATTCATAAAAACTATCCTTAGCTCCGATGTTCAGTTTCACCAACTGAAATCATCACTCCTAAGAAAATTATTCATTTAATAATATTTAAAAAACTACTCCCACTGATAGGATTTGCCATCAACTGGCAACATCAATCAAATACTTGGATCAATTTAACTTATATACCATTCATCTGCCTGACAGTCCTTCCCCTGGCAATACCTTTGCTGTTCCATTTGTGGAATGAAATCTGAGTAGAAATTTAAATTAAAAAAGCAGTGAATAACAAAAGACCAATTGCAAGTTACATTTATATGCACACTGATGTTATTTTAGAACATCTGTTATGGACAATGCACAATGGATCCTTTAAATCACCAAGCTTCAGCACTTCCATGCGCTGATTCCAAATCAAAACACATCATGAAAACCAAATAGAAAGAAAGCATCTTCTGGCCTTATGTTAACATTTGGGAAATACTCACCAAAAGTTTACTTCAAATTACATTGATCTCTACAAGGCGAGGCAAACTGAAACAGTAATGTAACACTGGGAAAGATGGGCCTCTACTCATGAAATAAGTTAATAACGTGCATGGGTATCTACAACAGAAAGTCAATCAGAAAAACAAACACAAGGGCTACTTAACATGTATTTCACTTTCATGACTGTTTAAGCTCCTCCAGACAGCTATGCTACTTGGGTGGGGTTTTAAGAAAATAAGTTGCAATGACAACTTTTTGCATGCTAATCAACTTCAATACTTGCAGACTATTCCTATTCACAAAAAGAAAATAAACATGCTTAATTTTCAAAATAAAAAATAGCAATTGATTTATTAGGAAAGCATCCAGCTATTGCCCTAGGACAGCTCATAGTAATGAAACTGTATTGTCACATAGATCACTTCACTGCACCCTCCAACAATAAATGCTGACTAATTAACAAACTCCTTTGACTGCATGCACATTAATGGTGACATTTTCCAAGGCAGCAGCGGCAGTTGGCTGCTCTTTGAGAGGTACAAAGAGCGCACAGGGAAGGATCTCAATGCTTAACAATCTCTCTTCACATACTCATTCGAGTACATACACCCTGGCATACCCAGACGAGTGCCTGACACACACACTCAACTGTGGGAGGAAGAGATTTTAAAACCCTGAACTTGTTCCTAGAGGAAGCATAGTATCCTCACCAAGTAACAGCATCCATGAAGTTTATGTATTAATTTCTCTCTCTTCTACAGGAAAGCAGAAGACACACTTTTTTTACACACTTCCATTGCTGTCTTTTACTGGAATTTGAGTTTTTTAATCACTCTGCAAATTGTTACTGCACTGAATATAAATGTGTTTATTTTCTTAGGTTCCTAATTGTTTAACTCATAATTTCTCTTTAATTTTTACTCTGACACCTTGAGGTTTACAACATCATTTGCACTGTCAGATGTTCTGATCATCTCTGCATTTTTTCACACGCAGACCAATGCACAAGCCAGAACATCTCTTAAGTCAGAAAATCGTATTATAGATTACTTAAAGAGACTGACATATTTCGCAGTCCATTGGCTTAGGATTTAGAAACGCTGACACACATGCCACACTCCCTGAATTTCCAAAGTACATGCTATTTTACAAATAGCACAATCATAAATAATATATCACTTCTGTGAGTGCTCGTGTGCACTCCATCTGGCAGCTTCTTGTTCTACCTTTTTGGGGCACACAAACAAAGAGTCCAAGCCATTTCTCACCTGTAAAAACTGGGAAAAATACATAAGAAAAGAAAGAAAAAAGAAAAGAATGGTAACAGCAGCCAAATGTGTGCTTTTAACTGTTCTGCAAAAGAGAAATTTCAAGACAACTGGAGCTAAGGTCTAACAAGTTCAAAATGAAGTGAAAATTGTACTCTATTCACCGCAGGAAATGTAAGGAAAGAAATAAGCCAAGGCCATGAAAAGGAAGTGAAAGCAAGCAAGGAAATAATAAGGTAATGAAGAAAGAGTGCTACAGAACAGAATTAAAACCAAGCAAACCAAAGTCCTGACACTGATTACAAAGGACTACAAAGTCCTGAGAAAATTTTTCTCAGAAACATTGTCTGTGTTAGAAAAGCCAAACTGTTACAATGCCACTTCTCAGCCTGCTGTTGAAGTAATTGGTGTTCTTCAGCCTGGAAGATGGTGGTATCTGGAGTAAATACAGGGAAACCTTGTCCCCAGAACACACTGGTAATTCTCACTATCTTACATTGTCTGTGTTATGTGTGCTTTGGAAATTAATTCCCCATATTGTTCAGAGATAGCCACCTGCTTCTTGTTCAGCTTTCATTATAGAAATCAAATTAAACAAAATAAAAATTATTTATTAAAACCAAACAAAATAAAAGGATATTACACAATCCAAATTTGCAATGACCAAAAATAAATTAAATAGCTGCCATTAGGTCATTTCAGAAGCAAGTCCAACCACTGCCTTCTTTCTAGCATTACACAGTGCCATCAAAACCTCTTGTCAAAACACAGCACTAACTACCTTGAGCTCAGAATTTATGTCTGGTTTGGTTACTTTTATTCTAAAGTCTTTATCACTTGTTTTTAGATGCACATTATGTTTATCTCATTTGTACTTCTTAAGCAACATAATGGTACACAAAACCCTTGAGGGGCTAACTTCCAACTGACATTCACAGAGGCAGTAAAGAAAGCAAATCAGGAATACACCCAAGGTATGTGCTTCAGGGAACACTTATTCAACCAAATTTTTTAAGGTATTACATAAATGGAACAAACTACATTTGTATGAAAATAGAGATTTTTCTGGACACTACTAGGAAAACAATGTAGAGCTAAAGGAGTCTGAAGTATTACCATGGCTAGAACTCAAATTAGCTCTTTTCTTTTTTTTCTTATTTTAAGCTATTTGTTAGTATTTTTATCTACAAATACCACATAGACAT
>VWZV01001659.1:0-192872 GCA_013397155.1 Irena cyanogastra | reverse complement strand
GCCGCCGCCGCCGCCCGCCGCCAGGCGGCGCTGAGCGCGCCGCGCCCCTGAGCGCTGCGGGCCGGGCTGGCCTGCCGCCTTGCAGAGGTGGGGCGTCCGCGCATCCAGCTCCCCGAGTGCTCTCTACTGTCTGCAGCTGGCTTCCCCAGCTACCTCATCATTGCAACCGGTCCATCTTCAAAACAATATGTGAATGGCGCGTGTCTCTAACTACAAAAATCTCAGCCTGTGCTGTCACAGTGAAGGTACAGAAACATTAAAAAAAAATATCACATGATGAAGAAAGAGACCCAGAGGCAAGACTGAGCAAGACTGCTTTGTCAGGTTTCCAGAATCCTTCCTCCTCTTGGCTTGATGATTTGTTTCCAGTCACCTTAAGACTCAGGGGAAAAAAGAAATTGAACAATCAGTTCCATAGTGAGAAAGAATGTCCCTTTGCATGACATAACTTGGTATGGCTGTATTTACATGTTAGTCATTCCAAATATTGACACATTGAGGTCACCAATTGGAGACAGGGAAGATGGAAAACGAGGCAGGTAGAATACAGCCGGGTGTTCTGTTCCTAAGCTTACATTGCAAGTATTCGTTCACCCGAAGTAATCTTAGGAAAAAGGTAGCTACAGCTGCAGAACAGAAAGAGGATTTCAGCTAAACACATGCATGGATTCTCCCCTTCCTTACAGCTGCAATTTCCATGTCGTTTTTGGTCACCATCATATAAGGAAGGAGCAGCCCGTGTTTTGAGTACGCACCAATTCAAGTCAGGAATGCTAGGCTGCATCTTTTCTACTGTCTTAGGTGTACCCAGACATGCCTGTTATGTCTGGCATGGAGATCAGCTGTTAAGGAACAACCAGCAAATTGTTGAATAATATGGTTTATGTAGCTGTCTTCCTTTTAAAAAGACAGTGGACATTAGCAGAAACTGCATTAATCCCTCTTATGAGATGAACTCCACCATGGCTCTGAGAATGGGATAGCTGGAACTGCCCTAAGACACACCAAGGACAAGTTAATGTCATAAACAATTGAATTCCAATGCTCAGGAATACTCCTTTTAAATTTACTAATATGAACATAGACTCAAAGTACAATGAAGGTACTAGCTGAGATATGAGGTAGATGAACAGTTTGTTGTCTTTTTCTGCATGCAGACTCTGAGGCAAGGGTTTATTCTGATTTGTTTACATTGAATTATACAAAGATATATAATAGCTCCCATGACTTCAACAGAATTAAACTGAAATTCCCACTGACAGATTTAGGATGGTAATTTAATATTCCAACAGGTTATATTTTCTTAAGTGTATTTTCTTAGGGCTCCATCTAAGTTAGCCATCTAGATGATAACTGCCTATATGCTACCAAGCTCCTACTCTGCATATATATTGTCAAAAATACAATCCCCAAGCTTTGCATCCACCCTCAGTGTGACTCCTGAGGCTTCTGAAGTGAATAGGTGCACTGTTTGCCATGGCTGCTCCCAGGTTCTTGGACTTCTTCCCTGGATGCCGGGAAGTGCCTGACTCTTGTCAATACTAAACAGGCAGGATGGTGAAGAAAGCATTCTTCCAGGAATTACAAGATGTAAGTTTTAATCCCTTCAGGCAGAGATGAAAGATGAACACACCTTCCCTGCCAGGAGAAAAACCTGCTTGCTTTCCTTGAAAGAAGGTGGAGAGGGACATATGAAACTCAGTCTCAAAAAGCAACATGTACCTGAGAGAGCAGATCCCTAGAGTTAAGGCTATGCAATTAGGTTTTTTGGCTTGTCCTGGAGGAGTGGCTTTCATTTAAAAGTGATGGGATGTTTTTTGTCTTATTTTTACAGGACATCAAGTTAGTTAACTCTTCCACAATCAAAATCCGTGTGCAGCTTGATCTACAGTGTTATTAAAAATGCACTGTCTTTAAACTAAACACTGTGATTGTCAGGATAAGAACCTCATTAAATAAGATACACAAATGAGATCAAATGCAGCATTTGGTGGATCATTTTAGCCAGTGTATTCTTCCCTGTTCCCTTGGTTATGAAACAAAGGCGCTACATTTGGGATTCAGAACAAATGCCAGGCAGAATTCCTAGTTTTGTAAAATAACACACATTAGTCACTGTTTTTACCAATTCCATTCTAGTATTCCATTCTAGTATGCCATGCTAAGACAGAAAAGGAAAGATATCTTGACTTCCTTTACGTTCATGGTGTACATGAAAACAAGAAAATGTGTTCTCTTTGGTTCTGTTGTCTAAGACTGGTGAAATTTTCATGCTAAAAGCCCTACAGTTTTAAGCATGCTCTTGTTTCAGCTGATTATAACAGACATAAGGGTTCCTATCTATATTTAATAAAAGCAAGTGCAACATTTTCTGAAGTGATTGCAGAGCAGAGCTGATTGTCAAAATCAGGCTCATAACCAATACATGAACCAAGTGTATGCTTAGAAGAAAATTCCAATGGACATTTGTATGACTAGGCTAAAGAAATGTTTCTTTCATTGCTCTTCATTGACCTCAGAACCTCAAAAAATATTTTGAAATACATTTTTTCTCTTAAACATCACATCAACTTACAAAACTCTTGGTTTAAAAAACAGACTTTGCACGCCTCACAACAGAAAAGCAGTATTTAATCTTCACATTACACACCAATCCCAGCAGAGGTTAGTATTATGGAATGAGATGGGGCTGGTAATTCTGCTGGGTTGAGTGGGTATCAGTTGGTTGACATGGCAATTCAACTCACAAAATGTTGACCACACACATGGAATCTGGATGTGTGATAGTTACTTTTAAAATCTGTATAGAAAAATGCATACACTGCATCCAACAGATGATACTTCCCAAAATCTCTGTTCCAAGTTAATGAAAATGCAGAATGTTTTCAATATAATGTATTGTACATAAGCATAAAATAATATTTATGCACCTGGCTCAGTCATCTCTGTGAGCCTCCAAGTCTCAGAGGCAATGCCCAATGACAGCTGCTGGGGAGACTAAAGATGAGGCAGTAAGAATTCCTATAGCACTGAAATCAGCCAGAAAACATATATAACTAGAACAAAAACTTCAACAGATGTTAGGGGTATTAAAGCCAATTGAGCATTTTAAGGGCTTTCCCCACTTCCTACCTGATGCAAATGCCAACAAGATTAAACTCCCATTAATCATCACTGCAACCAACACTGAAGAACTTTGATACAGTTCCCAAATGTTTCATCAGAACTGCAGCCAGGGCTAGCTTGATGTTTGGTAGTAAGTTAAAAAAAGAAACCACAACAAAAATTCCCAGCCAGATTTTTGGCTAGAACTTTTCTCTGCCTGTAAATTCAAGGCTAAAGACAGCTCTGAGTTGGCAAATGCATCAGTTATTGAGCCAGTTATAAAGTTATGTTCAATCAGCTTTGCAGTGCTGCAGCAGGGCAACAGTGCTGCACCAACACAAAGCTCTTCTGGGAATCCTACTGAACCAGCAGGAGGAAATGTAAGTCTTGAGAGGATAGTCTTACTTTTTTTAGATGCTTTTCATGGTCTTCAGGATACCTCCTGAAATCTCCAGAGACCATCCCTCTGAATTATTCTGTATTTAGGTTTTCAGAGATACTTTCTTTTACACAGTAAAGATAAATGCCCCAATGAAGCAAGTCAAACCTCTCCAACTGTAGACTATTGCCCACAGGAATACACTAACACAGACCAGACCCCAAACTTTAAAGCAAGGTAACTGAGGGTAGGGGTAATGCCATTATATGAAACTACCTTCCATAGCTCCTGTGCAGTTCTGGGCCTGCAGTGGGTTCACTGTGGACTCCTATCTGTTCACTTAGAGTTATATAGCTGCAGCCACAGAAATTCTTTCTACATCAAATTAAATTACAAGTAAAAGCCCTAGCTGATGTCTCATTAGTGCATTACATTTTCTGGCCTACTCTGGTCTTTCTGTGCCAAAGGAAAGAGGATAGCTTTAGTGTATGTAAGAACTCAGTAATTTTAGAAGCAGGGTAGCTTTGTCTTTCATCACAACCATGGTTCTTAGCTTGAAGAGACAAGTGGATCACATGTGTTTTTTAGAGCCATGGCTGATAAATGATGACATGTTTGATAGTGTACTCTAAATCTGAGAATTTTATCTCATTGTCTTTGCACCGCTTCTTAAAAAAATTATGCTGAAAAACAAATGCCATCTCAGGCAACATAAGGCTATCCCATATGACTCACCATCAGCATATGAATGCTAAGCACAAACACTGAGAACTATAAAAAGCCGAGGTACTTTTTTCCTTCTGCAGGTCATCAGTAGGCAGGCACATGGCTGGTTTTGTGAGCAGGCCTTAGGACTATCCAGTGGAGAGCTGGATGACTTTTTACAGATCAGATGTAGAGCAGGCCTGTTGACTAGACTGCATTCCAGAGACCTCTTGTAGGCAAGCACACCTTTTGGAAGATCATGTGCCTACAAAAGCTGCTGAGGAAGGAAGGGGGTGTCAATCCTCTTCTAGGCAGCTATTTTTCAGGCCGTAACAGTTCTACAACTACTGTGCAGCACTGAGCCCCCCTACACATATTCACTGTTGACTAGAGGGTTTTTTCCTTCCAGAAACCAGCACTGCAGTCCCAAACTGTACCCAGGCAGCCTCCTTGTGACCAGCTTCATAATGGGATTAAGTGTCTTCACAGTAGAGGCAGAAAGTTTATTCAACAGCAACAGAAGACTATTAAGAGCTGTCTCCAGATTTCAGATTTTCAGCTGTCTCAAGATTTTCACTTGAAGTGATGCAAAGATATTAAAGTGCAAGCTATATTTTCAATGTATTGTATTGTATATCCACAAGCTGAGGGTTGTGAATGTTGTCTCTTCTTGTATGGAAATTTGCTGTCCTTTAGAGGAGACGAAACATCCTGGTTCTGCTCTACTGCAGAAGCTAAGGACCTAGAATACACAGGATATATATGCAGGAATAAATGTAATGCGTTCAAGAGCACTGATAAAGCCTGTGGCACTTAAGCCAGCTGGCACAGGATAGGCTACATCCATTCTGTCCATCCTTCTTACTGCCAGCAAGAGGACAGCCTTACGCAATCAGTGGTTACTCATTAGCAACACTTCCTGGGCAGCCTCGCTTCCCAACAGTACACAGGGATCGATCAGGAGAGTTGTCACAGACTAACCATGTCCCAAAGACTGCCCTAAAAAATTAACAGTATTGATGGCTTGGTTCCACTGCCAGGAAACCTCCCTGGCAGTTTTCACATTTGTCTTCTGGTATAGTCATAACATGTGGGTCCCACCTGTGTTGCAAAGGGTAGAAGCAAAAGCTTTGAGGACTCATGAGTTGGTACAACTCACATGAGCTTTTAAATAGGAATAAAATAAGCATCAGAATCTGGGAACTGCAGCAGCTTCAGAAAGCAGCCTCAAGATTTGAAATTGCTTTTAAAAAATAGTTCTATGTCTTTATGGTCAGGCAGCTGTACAGAGCTTCCACTGGAGGCAGCAAAGAATCAATGCAAGTTGGGCAGTACCACAGTGAACTCAACTTAGTTACACAACTTAATAAAAAGGGGTTTTTTTCTTTTCCCCTCAATGGTCCATTTTTATGAATGCAAGAAAGAGCTTTTAGATCTTGTATGGCAATGGGTCAAAATTATCAATATCTTTAGTTTTAGTCTAAAGAAAAAGAAAATATTAAAAAGTAATTTTATATGACCATTACAATCTGGTCTTTCTCCTAAGACAGAAAATTACTTTGTCTCACATGACATTACTTTTAAAAAGCTATAACATGCTGTATAGGTTTTGCATGGGCTGGTTTTTGGTAGCAGGGGGTCCACGGAGATGGCTTCTGTGAGAAGCTGCTGGAAGCTTCCATCACGTCCAGCAGAGCCAATCCCTGATGGCTCTGAGGATGGACATGCTGCTGGCCAAAGCTGGGCCAATGAGAGAAGCTGGTAACACCTCTATGACAATATAGTAAAGAAGAAAAAAAAAAAAGTCATACAGTTTTTTCTACTCATAGAGGAGGAGAAGATGAGAACATGTGAGGGAAACAACAATGGAGACACCAGGGTCAGTGAAGAAGGAGGGGGAGGAGATGCTCCAGGCTCCAGAGCCGAGATTCCTTTGCAGGCCGTGGTGAGACCATGGTGAAGCAGCTGTGCCCCTGCAGCCCATGGGGATCCACAGGGAATGCAGAGATCCACCCTCAGCCTGGGGGGAGGTGCCCACGCTGGAGAGGATGCCTGGAGGAGGCTGTGGTCCAGTGGGAGACCCAGTGGAGGGAGAAGGCCCCTGCTTCCAGGCTGGAACAGCCTGTCCTTGGAGGACTGCACCCTGTGGAAGAGTGACCCACGCTGCAGCAGTTTTGAGAGGACTGTGTGCCTGAGGGGAGAATTCACATTGCAGCAGTTTTGGCAGAACTGCTGCTTGTGGAAATGGACCCACATTAGAGAAGTTGATAGAGGACTCTCATGGGAGGGACCCCACAGTCTCACAGGGGATGGACTCCTCTCCCAGAGCAGCAGAAGAAAATCTCAGTGATGAACTGACCAAAATCCCCATGGTTTGTCTCCCTGTGCTGTTGGTGGGAAGGAGGGAGGGGCTGCAGGGAAAAAGATGTTTTTAAAGGCTTATTTTACTTCTCATTATCCTTCTCTGATTCCGTTGGTAATGAATTAATTTTAGCTGAGCCTGTTTTGCCTTTGAAGTGTTCTCTTGGTCCTTATCTCAACTTATGAACCCTTCTTTAATTTTTTTCCTCTCCTCTGCTTTGCTGTGGCAGGGGAGGGTGAACAAGTGGCTTTCATAGGTGCTTGGCGGTGGGCCAGTGTCAAACCATGACACTTACCTACTGAATGTTTTGCTATTATGACTGCTCTTTCAGCCTCTTTCCTGAAGTCATCCCCTCCCCAGTCCCCACCAAAATTAATAATATATTCTTTAATGGAGAAATTTTCACGCATGAAAGAATAATACCATTTTGAGGCCAGTCAAAACATTTGATTAATTTGAGAGGTCATTTTTTAGTAGTAGTAGTAGTAGTAATAGTAGTAGTAGTAGTAGTAGTAGTAGTAGTAGTAGTAGTAGTAGTAGTAGAAGTATTCCCTTCTGGTTTTGTCTTATTCTAAGCTTATAAGTGTGCTCCAATTTTATCAGAACATTAATGCCAAATGGTTCTGAAACTGGAAATTGACTTGGATCTGACATTCATACCAAAATGAGATCAATTTTTATGACATGGGCTTGTTTTATTGTTGGTGTTGCAGTGTCATATTCAAAAATCACATTATGAAAGTATTTTTGAAAATTTTCACTCTATTTAGCAAAGAACAACAAAAACAGATACAGGTATGAGACGATCTTGTATGCTGAATTATTGCCTATATGGTTAACATAAAAGATATAAATTTAATTGATGATTCACTGTTCTATGTCATTGATTTAAATTTTACATTGAGCTCAGCCTGAGTAAGAGAAGCAGCGCATTTTTTTCCTCTTTTTCAGTTGGTATACTCATCTGGAGAATCCATTTTTAAAAAAGATTGATATTATCCATTTTTCAAAAGATTTAGTGGCAAATACCACAAGAGAAGGGTTTCTGTCTTAAAATGTTAACTTCTGGTTAAGATATTAATTTTCTTATGTGCAAATTTTGTACAATGTTCTTCTAATATACCTAGGAATTTGTCTCTGTGATTAAAAGAATGCAAATGGACTTCTGTCACAGCCATCAGGTACTGCACATAGACATCAATATTTATGCCCATCTTATTTTGCAGTGCTAGTTTAGTTGAAATACCACTTTGGTAGTGTCAGTTAAGTAACAAATTGCAGGCAGATGTTTCTGTTAGAGGCTGTCATAGAATGAGAGTGTTCCCTGGACAGTGTTGCCCAATGCAACTGTGAGCTCTGCAATTATTCTCTTTGAAAACATGAGATTCATAATAAAGAAAAAAACCCTTGTTTCAGATGGAGCTATTTATCACCTTTTCTTTGTCCATTCCTCCCGCATTAGAGGAGCAAGAGGACAATACTCAAAGGAAAAGGATCATGACCACAGTAATAATTATTAGAAGCTAGATAAAACATGGAACTTCCATCGTCTGAAAAAGTCCAAGATTTCAAAATATTTTAGTTTTGATCTGAGACAATCTCAGAAACAAATAAAAAACCTTCAAAGGTATTTACAGTGGAAAATAAATATTAAAATAATTTCAGGAAATCAGAATATCCTATGATTTTTCCAAAATTAAACAGTGCACACCTCTCATTCAGAAGTGGGAGTATTCTTGGGAATTCCCCAGAATTAGGACTAACATACGTGGAACAGGATGCCTTGAAGGTGTTTCCAGGTTCTTTAAAGCTTGAATAGAGGTTTCCCAAGGCTGCTGTGTTCTTGGCTGCATAATGTTCTGCAACTCCTGACTGTGCCAAGAAATTTGAGATTGGCTGTTCCATCCGTTAAGTGCCAAACTGCCGGACTCTGAAGTGATCCGTGTAGAGCAGCCTACTAGGAAGCTGCATTTGTGATTCATCAGAGATTGATAGAAAGCAAAATATTTCTGCAGCACTTTACCAAGACATGTTCCTCAAATTAAATATTGCCATGTTACTAGCTCTCTTCATGTAGTAGGAAGTTCTCAGTTGGAGAAACTGGATAAAGGAAAAAAATTAAATTAGCATGATCCATTTAGGGTATTTCTTAGTAGCAGAACACTAAATATTGCCACTGTTTAATTGTTTGGGGTTTTTTTATTGTTGTTGTTGTTGTTGTTCTGCAGACAAGGTAAAACTCACTGTATTGAACAAGCAAGTCCTTGTATAGGCAAGCAGATACGTATTGAACAGAAAAGTATGAAGAAAAATCAGAAAAAGTTCTGGGGTCTTATATTCATGAAAAAAACCAGTATTTTTATTGTATTCATCTTAATCTATATTCAAGGTGAGATGACCCTGTCACTAGTGTATCCCACAAGAATGGCAAGCAGTTTTATATAGCATAATTAGGAAAAGAAACATTATTCCAATATTGATAATATATGTGTCTAAAACAAATGGATGCTTTGATCAGTTGCTCCAGAGAATATGGAGAATGGGTACATTTTTGTTGTCATGAGAGTGAAGTTGAATGATTCCTTCTTATCTTACCCAAAGAAATATATAGAGAAAGTCAAACTCAGGTGATATTTAAGTCAGTAAAACCACATTAACCTGGATCCTAATTCTCTCAGTTGATGAAATATCCATATGCTTTATGACTCCAGAAGAGGTCTTAATGAAGCCAGCCCAATTAACTATTCAAACATCAGTGGATTAATAATGAGTTAATGGAAGATTACAGAAATAGATTACTGTGTTTGCCTATTTTCACAGGTTTTCATTTTATTTCAGGCAAGAGCATCTGACTTATGTTCCAATTTATGTAGAAAATTTCTTCTCACGTTTTCTACAGCCCTTTAATTATTTTAATGTTCCCTCTTTTGTAGGACTTCCATGCTTTCCCCTACAACCTTTTGTAAAAGGAAACATCAAGAGGTCATAGTATGACAGTAATAGTCTCACCCCTGCTGGATTTGCAGTTGTGTATCACCTGTGAGTAAACTCAAGTGCAAATTCATTCAATCATTTTGCTACAGGATGGCATTGAGTTATTATGTTATTAGCACATATTCAGTTCCTTAGTGATACAGTATCCATTTGGTTAACAGACTTTTGTAAACAAAAATACACGATCCGAAATATGATCTAAAATATATATATTCTTTAAATTATCAATATTATCTATAGATCTATATTATTTTAAAAAATCCATTCCATCTTGTTTGAAAAAATGTAAGTTTAAAAAAAATATTTGTTGATTGAGATTAGCGAGAATTCTGTCTTTTAACTCTTTATTTATTGATTCTGAAATAATTTTTGATTAATTTACTTCTGACGGGAATCAGACTAATCAATTAACACTCCATTTCCTCATCCAGAATGGATATATAATCAGTGAAATAATCAGTGTTTTCAGTCTTCTACAGTTTTATTGTCACTGTAATAAATAAATAAAATTCAAATTAGGAGGGCAGATATTTCCTCAGCAAACAATTAAGTGTTACTGGAAACATCTTATGCACCTGTAAGATGCTTATTTGGTTGTAATGTTGTCTAATATCTTTCTCAGTTGCTAGTGAATTAAGAATCTTCTCTTTATTCCTACGTGACCCATGTATCTTATCTGGCTTTCTTTTAAAGACAGAACAAAAGTATTAATTGAATAAATGTTCCTTTTCTGCACTATTAATAATTTAACAATCCATGTCTAGTTAAAAGGCCGTTTCATTGCTATGATTCATTTCTTTTTCAGTGCATTAGAATTCCTCACTCTTAGCTGTGCTGCAGATGGATTTTTTCCATTGTTGTTAGCTTTCCTGTGGTCCAGGTGGTTTCAGGTCAGGTGTGTTTTGTGTTTCAATATTATTAACACAAAATTTGCAGAGGAAAGTCATACCTTACAATTATATATTACCTGTTCTGCTTTTGTTTGAGAAATAAGCACACATCAGGGAAATCTGACTGATATTGTCAACAAGACATCTCAAAAGCCTCCTACATAAATAAAGCATCTACTAAATAAGAACAAAAGTTGTTACACATGTAGATGTGTAGACAACAGAAAATGGAAGCTGGAGTAACCAGTAAAATTTCACAGTGCAGTAAACTGGAGTAAGCAGTAAATGTTCACTCTCTACAACTCCCTCAAATAAGGTTGTAGCTAAGTGGCGGTTGGTCTCCTCTCCCAGACAACCAGCAACAGAATGAGAGGACACAGTCTTAAGCTGTGCAAGGGAAGTTTAGGCTAGACATTAGAAAAAAATTCTTTACAGAAAGAGTGGTTGGACATTGGAATGGGCTGCCCGGGAAGGTGGTGGACTCACCATCCCTGGAGGTGTTTAAAAAAAGATGGGATATGGCACTTCATGCCGTGGTTTTAGTTGATTAGGTGGTGTTAGGTCATCCATTGGACTTGATGATCTCCAAGGTCTTTTCCAACTTTGTTAATTCTGCAATTTTGTAAAAATAACAATAAAACCCTTCAGGAATCTGTGCTAAGATTGATAATTTCCAGCATATTCATAAATGAGCCATTCCTTGGGAAATGTGACAGTGTGTACTGACATTAAGGTATTCAGGAAAGCCTGAACATGGAAGTGGGAAAGAGCCATATAAGACTGCATGGTCACTGCAATAGCAGGTAAAACTCAGTACAGATCTGATGCTCAGAAAATATATGGGGAAAGTAATACAGATTTTACAGAGAAAGGAGATTGAATTAATTACTATTCTGAATGTTGTCTCTGAATTAAAATTTATTGTTCTGTTAAAAATGTCATCCTGTTGCTCAAAATCAAGTCAATATTAAGAACTATTTTAAAAAGAACAGACAAACATGGTGGAAACCACTCCTTCCCTCTCCAGGGGGCATGGTGATCTGTCTGCAGCTATGTTTCCACCTCCCTACCCACTGCAGAAATATATTAACACTGGATGAGGCTCTGAAATGTTTGACAGAGGTGATCAGATACTTGAAATATCTTCTATACAGGGAACAGCTAAATATATTAGCACTTTCAACATGGAAATTATGATTGATGGCATGTGGTACAGGCTTCTGAAATCAAGGGTGCTATTGGTAGAGTAGTAAACAGGGAATGCTTGTGCCTTCCAATGAAAGGTTTGCAGGCCTTAGATTCAAACAGGTGATAGGAAATTTTCTTAACCTGTGGTTATCTGCAAAACACCCTGACACAAGATGATCTAAATGGTAAGAGTTAAAATATATTCAGAAGTGAGGACATTCTAGACAATGCCATTCTTGCCCATGCCGTTGTTGATATTTGCTCACAGCTCAGAACTCACAAAACCAGCAGGAGAGAATATTGGATAAAGAGAAGAAGGCAAGTCTGTTCTTGGAGCATCTGGAGAAGGTGCTTGTTTTACTGTGGATTACTCTTGAAGTGGTCATTCAGGAGCCTGGAATCACGTAACCAAACATGGCCATTTGCAGAATGGACTGGCAGCACATTCGTAATATGGCAAAGATTTTTCCATGTGAAGATTCTGAGGAGTCTGCAAATGGTTTCAATGTCATAATGAAACTATGGTGTCGCTAAATATGCTGTAAACTGATTTTGGTTCTAGTGCATTCAGTTTCAAGGCAGTCCCATATTTGGTGAATAAAAGGGCAGCCTCTGCCGTGTGCTGAAAGACATTTCCAGCCTTGTTGGTCATTCCATCAGCTTTGGGCTTCAACCTCTTGGTCTTTTCATAGTATTTTTTTGAATACTGTTTTTCAGAATTGACTAGCGGCCTTCTTCACTTGAAGGTACCGTTTGGTAAAGAAAGCACTGAGAAATGATTTCTGGTATCTCCCGCAGATCCTTTGACACCCTTTGACAGTTCTGTGTGATTTCTTTTCACTTTCCTCTGAGTGTTGAGCAAAGGATCCTTGTGGTTGTTCTTGTTCCTGGCAGTGTTATCCATGGGAGGAAGCTTATGAGTCTCAGTTATGTGTCTCTTTTTGGGCCATCTTGGTTGACTTTGGTACAGACTGCAATGGACATGTGACAGTGGCAGGACCAGCAGATCTTTTTTCTGGGTTTCAAATGAAGTTTTTGATGCTTTCAGTTTACTGGAGTCTGTTAGCTGTACACTGTAATAATTTTGATTCTTTTCTATTTAATTTTCTATCATTCTCCTCCTTCTCTTCTCTCTTCCTCTTTCAAAGGGACTCCTCAGGACTGTCTGTGGCTTTCCTTTTCTACTCTTGCTTCCTTGCACCAGGTAGTTCCTTGGTCACTGCTCTCTTCTGGTGTCTGTCTTTCCTGGGGGACCCAGGGACTTTTGACAGGTGATGGAGATCTATTTTCACCATGAGGTGGTCACAGGTGGTGGGTGCTTCATTGGAAAGAGCAACCAGTAGACAAGGGCAATTTTTCTATGTGGAAGTCCTGACACCTGTGGCTGCTGCCTCACGTTGGGCACCAAAAAAGACCAAAACCCCATGCTTGTTAAATCCAGCTTTTACCCTATTCAGCCAAATATTTGAACTGTACAGTGCTTGTCCCAGATCTTTACAGTCCCAAACCCAACCCATTTCCAGCTAAAACTGTTTGTTTAATAGCAATCCAGGATGCCATCACATGCACTATCATCTATTTTGAGTTGTTGAAAACCAGCTATATTTCTTACATGATATGATTATACTTGCTTCAGAAGTAAAGATCATAGCTTCAGACCTACAGGCATACCTGGAGATCTTGAAAATCACTCTTAAAAAAAATTCAGCTGTTTCTGCTGAGAAACCTTAATTGAAAGCATAACTAACTCTACTCTAGATTGAAGACCCATAACAATTATGACCTCTGACCTTCACTATATTCTTGTAGATGACTATGCTTTGCTCTTCAGCTCTGGTAGCCTTATAAACCACCTATCAATACTTGCTAGAAAATAAAATAAAACCCATATAATGCCTACTGGTTCCTGCTTTTATCTTAGCCATGCAAGCTTTGCCGAGTTCAAGTTTAATCAATCTATTCTTCCTGTTCTGAACACTTTCACTTTACTAGCAATACAGTGATGACTCACAAGAATTTTGTTAGTTCCCTCAAATGGAGTTCATGTGGGTTTTTTTTTTTAATCTAGCAAATTGACTGTATTTGATAATAAAAGGATACACACGATTGGCAATTCCTACCCCAGTGAAGGAGTGGAAGAGCTTGCATACCAATTTTTCAAGTATTTGTGGATTTTAAAAATGTGGGACTGCCATTGTGTGTGTCCTGATTCTTCTGTAATAAGTGAAAAAATGATGTCTAGTCAAGGAAGAAGGACTTTGTTGTTGTTCCCTGGGTAGCCTTGCTGCATTTACTTTGTGTTGAAACACTGATCAAGAGTTGTTCAGTGGAGTGATATCAGTGATCCCGTGATGACCATAGGCAAAGGCAGACCACCTGAGAGGAAGAATGTCTGCAGCAAGGCTATCATATCATATCATATCATATCATATCATATCATATCATATCATATCATATCATATCATATCATATCATATCATATCATAAAGTTTCCAGTAGAAAATGCAGATTCAGAGTTCCTTGGTAAGAAAACCAGGAGGTAGCAGCACATCACCAGCAACAGCTGCAGCAAATGTACCTACAGGTGCAGGTAAAGGTGGCAGCAGCAGACCCAGCAGAAGCTTTGAGAACCTGTGAGCACTTGCAAGAACTTATGGCACAGTAAGAGCAATCACTACAGGAGGAACATTAAAAACAAGAGGCTCCAAAACTAAGGAAAAGGATTAAAAGCTGTTGCTCTCATCAGCAGACCACAATAAAAAGGAAACCAGCACAAGGGTAAGTACAATGATGTTGAAACTCACAGGGAATGGTTGTCTCCCAATAAAATCAGCCTGAGGGTAACCTGTAGGCATTTGTAGAGATTCCAAGTGGCTCAGTGTGATCCAGATACCTTTAGGTTGTCAAACTATCCAGTTTGTGGAAGACAATTTGGAAAATCACAGATCTGCTGCAGGAATTCATGCAGGAAATGTAAGGTCACATGTCAAATGTGGTCTAGCATTGACTAAAAGTGAAGGCTAGATCTTACTGGTTACTTGATCTGAACATGAGGAGATTCTCAGGAGGTATTAGGATATCCATGGACCAATGCTGTATTTTACTTCTTTAGGAGAGATTAGGTTGCTGATCTTCATGGAATTCTGTGGCATATTGTAAAGGATGGTTATAATATACAGGGCCTGGATCTATTATGGTTAGGAAGTTGTTGATGCTTTAACTAGCACCTGCTTTTCAGGAATGAGGCACAGTAACAGACATGAAGATTCTGTCCTTGGGATAAGAGAAAAGACAAGCAGCTGCCTCAGAATTTTTCAGAGACATTTGTTTTGTCATTAAGGATGTTTATGTTTTTGGACACTTCTATACAGGTGGCTGCAGAACTTCTGAATATAGAAAGCCTGCAGCACAGAGTAAAAGAATAGCAAAAGATGGATGTTAAGAACATTGAAGAGTTATATCTGGAATAGATTAGATCAACCATATTAGTTACAAAGTGTGACAGGAGATCTGACTGTGTATTGCCACAATTATGTTTTGTGTAAGTTGGAACTTTTTGATGTCTTTATCTTAAATGAAGGATCAGCAGGCTAACCTGGGGAATTCACTTTAGTGTGGATTGCAACAATGTTGACAGCAAATAACAATTGAGAAATGAGTTGTGAGGCTGATATGGATTCTTAGGTGCCTCTTTTCTGTTAGCCTTCATTTCATTCATTCAGCTCTTGTGGTAAGAGTTTATTGCTAAAAAATTGGATAGGTGTTCCCCACCCACTCTTCTTGTCAGGGTCCTGAGTGCCAACAGCAGCCCCTTCATTCCTTTTCCCCTCTCCGAGATATTTGACCACCTGTGGTCAAGGCCAGCTTTGATACAGTGCAGCTGTGTAACCTGGGATTAGGTTGCTGCAAGGGATTCATGAAAGAGCTGCAAGAAGCTGTGTTGGAGGCCTCAGCTGGCTGAGGAGCTGAATTCCATTTGAGGCCCTTGTCCCTGGTCCTTATCAGACCCTTGCCTCTTTACCATACCAAAGGATGCTTCTAGTACATAGATAAACATTTTTGTGTATCACATCCAGTACATCTTGTTTTGAATTTATATCTGTGATGCTTTTAAGCAGAACCTTTACTAAAACCATAAACAGATTTTTCAATAAATCAATAACACTGATAATTCAATAGATGGGAATGATAGACTGGAAATTACTAAATGGAATGCATCCACCTCTTGTCATTTCAAGTTCTGCTTTTCTGGCCCCTGAGAGCTCAGGAAAAGTTAAGTTTTTACTGTGTCTTATTTGGGAACCTCACACCTTTTCCAAAAGCATAGACACTTAGCCAGGAGATTTCGTTCCTCCCTAGAGCTTTAGGTAAGATAATAGTGCCCACCACATTATGAAGTGTTAGAAAGTGGGACCAAATCGTTAATAATACAGTATTGGAAAAAAAGCTCATAGTCTTGGAATAAAAGCTTTTGCCAACAGGAGTGGGGGAGTCATGGCTCATTCTCTGGCAGTTATGACTAATAGATACAAAGTGAGACCAAGGATTAGGAACAGTGATGCAATTAATGCGGGCAGCAGAGATACTGAAGAATTTGATGCTGAAGACATCTTGCAAGCCAGGCAGACCTAAGATTAGTTGAAGCACTTTATTTTTTGGTTATGGTTAAAGGTAGATATATGCTTTGATATCAGGTTAAGAAGAAAAAGGATACAGTCATTCCAGACCTAGCCTTCATCAAATTTTTGCATGTTTATCAAGATCCAGCAATAACCTCAAGAAATCAATCACCCCTATTCTTAAATTTAATCTCAAAACTGGGACCAAGGGGACATAGAGGTGCCAGGAGAGCAGGTGAAAGCACTGTGGCTATATCCCGAAATGTCTATGATCTTCTCTCCCCAATAGTACTATCAACATCAAAGTCAAATCTTATTCTTAGATGTATCATCAGCCTACAATAACCTAGGAATTAACTGTAAGATACAAGACCTTGCTTATGACATTTTCCTTTGCATGCACAGCAGCAGGCTGGGGTAGCCACAGAGCTATCGCCTAGAAGGTACTCTTTAGGGACTCCTTCCTATGGAACACACTACTGTTAACAAGTTTAAAAATAAGAAGAAGGATTATAGTAATGATGACTACAGAGTTGGGATAATGGCATTATCTTTTTTGAGAAATTTGTAGGACAAGACAAATTACAGCTGAGTTTGGTCTGAATGAGAAGTTTAGTTCTGCAAGGGAAGGCAGCATAGCTGTCTATAAAAGGTAGAGACTGGGGCTAGTTTTATGGTATGGGGTAGTACTAAGAACAGAAGTCTTTCAAGACGTAATTTGAAGAGGCAGAATGAGGGTGAACGTTGTGATTTACTTCTTTTGAGTCTTCATGGTGATTGTGTTGGAGAATTTACTGTTCTAATGAGGTTTGGGAATAGAAACAGGTGATAAGATGAGAGAAAGAAGTTAAGCCTATTATGAGACTGAGCAGAGAACACAGGACCAAGAGGTACTGTAAGGGACTTTATGGGTGCTTAAAGCATAGCTGAGACAAGGGCTACAATTGAAAGCGAAATGTAAGTTCTGTGCAAGAGGTGCTGAAGATTTTTGGGAATCTTGTGAGTTTAATTCTTGCAGAATTAGGGTGATCCCACAAGTGGCATGGATAAATGGTTTTATTTTTTGTTCTAATGTGCTTCACATAAATTTAGGATTGGTGTATGATTGTAAGGAAGTATAACAGTTCATCAGCAGCTGAAAAAAGTTAATTAGCCCAGTCTGTATAGACTAAAACAGCTGGTATTCAAAGCAAACTGTGTTTAAGGCTAGAGTAAGGGTGAATGTCTCAGGAACTAGAATATATGATACCCAAAATCTATGTTTATACTGGAACTGTACTAGATCTGGAAGAAATGTTTAGCAATAGGGGTGAGTGAGCTTTCTTTAGGTTTGAAGCATATTTAGCTTGTATATTTTTTTTAAAACTATATTTCAGCTTGTTTCATGGTGCCACAAAGCAAGTGCTCTAGAGCTAAACTGGTAACAATACAGTTCAGGATCTTCTAAAACAAGATGAAAGATGGCCTTGGAAAGCCTGTCTAATACTGATGTGGGCATTGACTGTTGGTAAAAGGAAGTTATTTATTGCAGTTAGGATTTTTAAAGACAGGAGGTCAACTAAAAGAAATTTGTTTCTACAGATTTCAGATCTTGTTTTCTGCCTTTGTGCTTTTTCCAAAAATCGTCTTAGTAATTTAACCCTTTCTCTCCCTGACTCTGTGAGCCTTAGGGGTTACATGTAGCCCACATTTTCAGTATGTCTTGGTCTGAATCTCTGAACTGAGATGAAATATAAACCAAACAACAGACTTGTTGGCCAGGTTGATCTCATTCTGACCTATTTGACTCACTAATATATCATCCTAGGCCTGTAAATCACACATAAACAGAAAAATTTAGTCCCTGCTTTCAAAGTTAAACTGCCACACAAAATATAAATTTTATTTGTACTCTACAGTTGTGCATTATACTATATTCTGTATGTGACCCACTTCAAGCCTCTGATACTGCGCATTCTAGAGTGCAGAGCTGCAGGAACTTGAAAAAAAGATCTTTTTCACTTCTTCATGTTCTCAATGTTAAATCAAAGCTCTGTTCAGGTATACTTAATTCATACTTGTCACACATAGCATTGCTGGTAAACCCTTCACATGCTAGTGAATTCTGCTCGTATTCTCTGAGCTAAATTTTATCCTTTTGATAACTGAACCCAGAACCCAATAACATCTAGACAACTAACCAAAACCAATTTGCTGCTCTAGCACCAAGTCTTTCACAGCCCTTTATGCTTTTCAAGCACTGCCAATAACACTATGCTCCTGCATCCCTCTTGGGGTGATCTTACAGCTTTTCTTAAACTAGCAATTCACATCTGCCTCCAAAGTAAGCAAAAGCCATTGTCTGTTTATATACCCCTGGATTAGCTCTCTAGGCACTGAAGAATCCAGAAATTAACCTAGATCTTCAGCCTTCTCTTCTGAAATGCTAAATCTATTTCTAATCCAGCCTTAGTCCTACTAAGAGGCTGAATTCCCTTCTCTAATTCATTTAATGCTATTTTCTCATGTTCTCTGGTATCTGTGTTCAGAATCCAAAAATAAAACTAGATCTTCAGTCCAACTATAACTGTAAGTCCAAATTTAGGCAAATATCTCAAAAAGATAAGGAACTAGCTAGAATTCTTGTTGGCCTTCACTGTTGTACCAACTTTAAAGGCCTTGCAAATGCAAATAAGTTAGCTTTTCAGATTCTTCTCTCTAGGACCTGGAAATCTGTAATAGTAAAGCTTTATTTTAAATGCACTTTGAGCATTTTTGGTGCTAGCATAAATCTCTGCTGGTACCAAACCTGGCATCAGTGTTAGGAGCTTGCCAGTGCTACTCCCGGGAGCGCAGCGCTAAGCCTGTTCTCAGCCACAGGACTTGCCTGATATGTGACCTATGGTAAGTTTACTTCTGAAGTGCATCGTGAGGTTCCCTCCCAGCTGGAGTCTATTTAAGAAACAAATGTGTGAAGCAGGAGTTATCTTATGTTTACATCCTTATCACAGATGTGTATATATCCTCATTACAAAATACATAGATCTCTTTTTCCTAGTAATAAGATTGTTTTAAAATATTCCGTGTTCTGAAGTCAAAACTTCTCACATGCATTAAATAATAGATTTTGCCTGCCCATTCACTCTTTAAACAAGGTTGCTGCTCACCTTTAAAATAAAAATTCAGTACTCAGTAGCCAAACTTAATTAAAATTGCGTTATGTTTTCCGTATCAGAGTTAAGGTTTTTATCTTTTCACAGATGCTGCCTTGTATTTTCTATTCATGAGTGAGTTATTAAATAACATAACATGCCCAAGAGAGTTCAGAATACAGAATTGATGCTTACTAAAAATACTTACATTCTTTTGGTTGCTTATTAAAAAACCAAAAAAAAACAATAACACTAATCCCAGAATTATTGGACAAATAAATATGTGGGTGTGACTTTTTTTCCTTTTTTTCTGTGTGAACTTTCTGAAAATGCTTACTAGATAAAATGTCAAGATGAAATGCTACTTTTCACTTCATTATGGTAGGGTATATACAAATACATTATGTGCTATTATAAAACACCGAGTTTTAAATTAATTTCTTCATTACCCTAGATTGTGTAACTAAACACGTTTTGGATTTATTATCTGCAATTCAAAAAACTCATTGTTTCTGAATAATTGAGAACTAGAGCTTTAGATTCTGAGATCTTAATTTATGTTACCAATATATGTTACATATAATAAAATTACTTACTGGTGTGTTGAACTAAATACAAAGTTGCTTGTAGACCTCTTAAATATGACAAAACTTTATTAACATTGAATTTTCTTTGTAATTTTTTACCTTCCCAAAAAATTACCCTAAACAACAGAACAGTTGTAAGAACAGTTCTAAGAATGACCTTTTAAATATATGAACTCAGTCCTAGCATACTCATAGGTGCTGAAAAAAAGTCTTCTCCAGACTGCTATTCCACTCACATTTTCAGTGTCAATAAACAAATAAATGGTAGTACAAATATCTGTTAATTCTGTACTTAAAAACAGTTATGTGTATCATTGCTTACAACTGAATAAATTTAGGGAGAAATGATCATATAATAAACATAAAGAATTAAACTGAGAGGGCACAGGAAACCTTGATGTAGCTATTTCCAAGTTTTTGATTGTGTGACTTTGAAACCAAAGGTTATTTTTTCTGTAGTTCTTTTTAGATATCTGAAAGTAAGTTATTAGTTTGTATTAGATCTTTCTGAATGTTTAATAGAATTCATCTTGGGGAGATCTGAGTTCTGCTTTAATATTCACCTTACACCCCTAAACCACAGTGGGTGTTTCTTTACATCTTTTTGCCTCTGAGCATGATGAAATTTAATTATAGTTGGGGTCTCTTTAATTGTCCCTTACCTACAAACTCTTTTGAGACCATTTATTAAGACATGTAGCTCTCATAAGATAAAAATGCTCTTTTCCTTTCAAAGCTTATTAAAAAATTCCTTTCAATCTTCAAAATCCCCCTAGACCTGAGATTTTTCTTTCAAAGTATAAGCATAAAAATGGTTATTTTTAATGTTTCCTCCATACTTATTTCAATAAATACTCATGCTTTTTAAAATGCAGATGAGTTGAAGTAATTAAAATCATCACAGTCTAAATGTGCAGAGCTCTCCATTAGTAGTAACAACTATCATAATTAGTCCTTACATGTAAAATATTTGTATTAGCTCTACCAACTGCCCAACCTCTATGTAGTAAATTTTACTTCTCAGATTGACCCTATCAACATTTTTTGTATTTAAATTCACATCTGCCCCCAGTTTCACATTCAGTAGCCTGGTTCCAAAACTTTTTTTTTAATTTTAGTTATTTTCAAGTATTTTTATGTATTCATATATTTCTTCATTTAGGAAGACAAAATTTAACAGCTTAAATGCTTAATTAACATGGCAGTCTTTTTTTTGCCTGCACTTTTCCCATTTTGTACATGCTTAAAACATTTAGATGAATTTAGAGAACTCTGAGCATAAACCTTTACTTGTGTTCCATTGTGGGGCTTAGGTAGGTGCTGAGTTTGTGCAAGGTGCCCTGTACAAACAGAAGCTTTTGCAAACATGAGCAGAGTTTTGTGCCAAGGTTAACCAAGGTCAGTCCAATCCTTCTTCCCCTCTGTATAGTGGTATAGTTACAGCTTCCATCAAGAAAGCAGAGAACCTGAGTTGTATGCCATGTGCTATTTCAGGGAAATAATGTGGTCCAGGAGATTACATTTCCATGACAATATTATTTTAAGGCTGCTTTGGGTGGTGTTGACCAGGCATTCTGCAGCCTTACAGAAGCTGTTTTTCTAGTCTAGAAATGGTTCAAGATCAAGAGAATGACAGGGAGACCAGAGGATGGACTGTGCTTTCACAGTTTAGTGACCAGGCATCTCTGATGAGAAGGCAACTCCTTTCCTTAACTTCCAGGCAGTTAATTCTGCTCCTTGTTCACCATCTACATTTTACATTGGATAGTTACCAGTTGGATAAACAACCCTCCTCATTTCCACAGGATTGTCCTAGCCACCTGATATCAATGTTATATCTTTACTTCTTGGATGAATTCTTTATTTTTTCAGAAATTTGAAATCACTGATGATTCTTAAATCCTTCAAGGTAGAACAAATCTACAGGAGATATGAAGAGTGTCCTTTCCTCTTGCAAAATGACAACTCTTAGAGAACTGCCGGAGTCACCAAGGGGTGGGTGTGTGTGTGTGTGTCCTTATGAGGCCCATTCAAACTGAGGAACAAAGTCCACACTTCACAAGGGATGTGTATACACGTCTGCAGTAATCAGGAAAAGACAGAGAGATTGCATTCTTAGTATTTCTCCAGAATAAGACATTAAATTCCTCTTAGCTCTTTGTTGGAATGGAAATAAGCGCATCAGGGATAATTTAGGCTATAGAGATGTGCATAAAAACATTTTCTTCATAGTTTTTCTAGCAGCTCAAGGGAGGTGATCCTGCCCCTCTACCCAGCCTTAATAAAGCTGCACCTGGAGTATCCAGTTCTGGGCTCCTCAGTACAAGAAGGCCAAGAAGCCCCTGGAGCAGGTCCAGCGGAGGCCTTTGAAGAGGATTAAAGCACTGAAGCATCTCTCTTGTGAAGAACGGCTGGGCCTGCTCAAACTTGAGAAGAGACAGCTGAGAGGAGACCTTGTCAGTGTCTGTCAGTATCTGTAAGGAGGTGTCAGAGGATGGTTCCAGGCTCTTACCCACAGTGCCAAGCAATAAGATGGAAAAACCTCATGGATAAAGATAAAGGCAGTTTAATAAACTTGAAAGCAATGGCTGAGCACAGAAGCAAAGGAAAACAAAAGCTTTATTCTCTGCTTCCCATCAGCCACTTCCTGGGAAGCAGGCCTTAAGTCCATGCAGCAGTAGCTCTGGAAGACAAGCATTGTAATAATGAACACTTTTCCATCTGAGTAGACATCATATGGTGTGAAATGTTCCTTTGGACAGTTTGGGTCTGCTGTCCTGGTTGTTTCCTCTCCCAAGATCCTTCCCACCTGGAGAGACAGTACTGATTCTGTCCCAGCACTGCTCAGCAGTAGCCAAAACACCGGTGTTTCCAGATACCAATATAAAGCACAGCATTCTGAGGGTTGCTGTAGTGAAAATGAGCTCCAGGCCAGTCAGATCCACTAATAACCAATGAACTTTATTTAAGAAGAGCTGCCTCAAAACCTGGACTAATCTGCAAAAGCCTTATTTTTTAGAGATGTGATCTCTGCCTTTAAAACTGAAATTTGTGTGGCTTTAAACATATTTGACAGTGTAAATGGGATGAGGTCATTTTGATTAAAGATTCTAGTTTAAATCACAAGAAAAGTTCTTGTGACTTAAACCTTTTCTATTGTGTCAGTTATAGTCCTCCTAACTTCAAAAGGATGCTGTCTCTAAGGATATTTGTTCTTTACCACTATCTCTTTTTTCCACCCAACTTAACAATACTTGTACAGCTCATCCTTAGCTGTAGCCACAGAGAAGTCATTCAAAACATCAAAGAACAAAAGAAGCTAGATCAGAGTCTAAGAATTTGCAACAGTTCAGTTTAGCACCACTTCATTGCTATATCTTCAAAACAACAGTATTGTGGATGAGACAAAGTTATAAAGTACATCTGAATCATCAAAATGAGTGCTTTCTTTTAATGGGTGTTGTAGAGGCCTAGAGACAGTACACGGTCCTCTAATTCCTCCTGCTTGTTCCCCATGCCACATGAATTAGTGTACAGCCCATAGCTGTGCTGATTTCCCAGAAGTGAGACATCTTTTCCCATAATGCAACCCTCTCATCATTCCCTTATTTATGGCATCATAAATAGTGTCTTCAACCCTGTTTCAATGATTACCATAATGATTACCATGATGATTTTGATTTGATTACTATATCTCTCACCACCCTGCATCCTTTGCTTGCCACCCATCTCTTATTTCCTCATCTGGTGGTTGATCATCACCTCCTTTCTCTATCTTTCCTAGCTGAAAGCTCTCCTCAGCAGGTTGGCCAGCCAGCTGGCAAAGACAATTTTGCCCCACTTGCTCAGGTGGTTCTCTATCTTCCTAGGAGTCCTCAAATCCTCAAAAATAGTAATGAAAGCTTAATTCCTGATGATGATACCAAGTCTGCAAGCAGTTATTTACCCACAGGATCCTTCCAATCATCCTTGAGCTCTTCCCTCTCACCTAGGAGGACTACAGAGAAAGAACTCTGGGCCATCACACCCTTTACTATTGCCACAAGAGTCTTGTAGTCATGCTTGGTACCCTCTGCATCTTCCCTGGTAATGCCATTACTGACCAGCATGTCTGTGCCAATGGAGCAATCAGCAGTCTGAGGGCTGGACAAGCCATGACAGTCTCCTGACAACATCCTGCCTGGATCCCAGGCCCCACCATACAGTGGACAGTGCACTTACAAAAATATCATTCTCATTTTTACTGCAGAGCCTCACATCTCTGGGCACACTGTATCCACACTGACTTGCAAGCAGGCTGTATCCATAGTGACAGAAAATCATTAAGGTGTCTAGAAGATACGTAACCCTCAAAGGCACACTTTAAAGAAGCTGTACTAGTCAATGAAGTGGGTTTTGCCAGTCTGAAGAGCGTGTCTGTGCTCAGGGCTGCTGGTTCCATGTTCTCCAGAGAAGCTCGCAGTTCCCACACCGAGGCCCTGGCAGCAGCGGGAACTGCGGCGCCTCCGTGAGGGGAGGCTGGGGCTGCCCCAGCCGGACACAGCCAGCGCCAGCCAGACACAGCCGGTTCCAGCTGGACACAGCCAGTTCCAGCCGGATCCAACCACCCGCCGCAGGGCACAGCCGAGCCACGGCCGGGGCGGGGACTGCGTGCGTGAGGAAGGGCAAAAACGCTGCACAGAAGGGGGTGAGGGAAAAATAGATGAGACAAACAACCATGGGAACACCAAGCTGAGACCCCAGGGAGGTGGAGGAGCCGTTCCAGGCCCCGGAGCAGAGATTGCCCTGCAATTCATGGAGGAGCCTGATGTTACCTATGTGGTTCCCCTGCAGCCCATGGAGGGGGCCACGGCTGTCTGCCCATGGCAGCAAGTGGATGTGTTCTGAAGGAAGCTGTAGCCATGGATATATGCTGCTCCATGCTGGAGCCTACTGCTTAAAGGAGCTGCAGCCAGTGGGGACACCATGCTGGAGCATATTTATCCTGAAAGACTAGCAGAGAGGAAAAATGGGAGAGGAAAGGAGCAACAGAGAGGAGCTCATATGGACTGATCACAGTGCCCACTCTCCACTGCCCTCTGTCACTTGGGGTTGGGAGAAGGACATAAAGGAGTCAGGGATTAAGTAGTGAAATTGAGCCTGGGAAAAGGGAGAATGTGGGGAGGTCTTTGTTTCCCACCATCCCTCTATATTTTGAATTTGCAGTAAATTAAATTAATTATCCCTCTCTGACTATCAGTTTGTTTTGCCTGTGATGTTAATAGTTAAATGATCTCAATGTCCTTGATCCATGAGTTTGCCACCTTATTTTCTCACCTCATCCTGTTGAGGAGGGAGAATGAGAGGGGGCTGAGTGGGGGTGTCTCTGCTGGCCAAAGTCAAAATGACACAATCTTTTGTCTTCCTGCAAGACGAACATATAAACAAAGTTGTCCACATAGCAGTCACAGCAAGGAAGTCCACAGAGGACAAATTACTTATTTCCAAAACTTAACTTCCTATAAAATTTCCAAATAACCATATGTGTTATATGAGCAAAACACCATTTTTATTTTACTGTTGCACTGATTGCATTGATGTATTACTCTTATTCCCAATTTTTAATAGGAAGGTCATTCCTAAGGAAGAATTTCTATCTCGAATTAAGACAGGGTTTCTTGTCAGGCTCTGCTGTCATAGGTAGATGAACATGAAGTTGTGGAATAGAGAAGATACAGTCCTATGATATGATTATGCTGACTTAGCTGTCATCAATGCACAGATGACCAACAGGTTGCAGCATTTCAGTGTTAAAGTAGATTTGAAGTCCAGTATATCCTTTTGCTCTTGCTGTTCTGAGGGAAATAAATAAACAAATGACCACCAGAAACTCTTGATTAGGTGTATAAAGAAAGCATTCTAAAGAGATGTCTGACTTGATATCAATAACCTAAAGGACAATTTATTCTGAGGCTCTCTAGAAGACCAAGAGCAAACTATATGGCTCTAAAAATCATTTCATTTGACATTATGGCAAAACCCTTGATGCTAAGTCACAAAAGAAGGAAAGATTAATACATAAAGAGATAAAAGATTGAATAAAATGCCGACATCATTATCAAGCTACTATGTTTTTAATTTGGTCATAAGCATATTAAGATGGGCAATACATTATTCTGGAGAAAAATAATATGCTTCTTAATTAAATTTCTTCGAAAAATACGTGTTTCAGTGCTGATACTAACTTCTTGTGAAAATATTTCACTTATGTGCTTGCAATGTAGATAAAGTGTGATTCTGGCTGCATCAAAGCTAGCAGTTTTCCATTTAGTAGGAATTTCTTTTGTTTCTACTTCTCAAGGAATGAAGGGAGTAGTTGATACTCAAACAATTCTCTTAAATTTTTCATGTGACCTTATTAATTCTTCCAACAGGACATGTTGTGTTTTTAAAATTTCCTTCTGTATGTTTAAAATTTCCAAATTAATTTTCCCGCATGGTATCAACAAAATTACAGAATTAATTCAGTCTGGTGTTCAGTATAATTATATCAGAATTTCATCCAATCATTCCTGTGTTAAAATAAAGGTTTTTTTAATTATATCTTGTATGTATGTATTTTTTCACTTTCTCACAATTTTGACAGAGATTGTTCCAATAGCTTCATTGTTTGTATACTAAAAAATTATACTACATATTGGAAGAAAATCAGCTTGGAAGTGTACAGATAAACAAACATGAAATAAATAATAAATAAATGTGATATTACCAATATTTCATATTATAATAGTCTGAAGGTTTTTGTTTTCTGAAGTGTCCTCTGTTTTCATGTTAGGAAATGATTTAGGGGTTCACAAAATTAATAGGTATCATGACATTTTTCTATTTTTACACAGGAAGTTTTAACATGAGAACAGTGAGAAACTTCTTCCACTGAGGCTTTCCTGCTTGAAGGAAGGACACAGCAATTTGTAAGTTTTCCAAGATATAAACAATATATCTATTTCAAGACATATGATCTTGGCAAATGACAATGTAATGGACAAAACCTTACCAAGTATAGGCATATGGGACTATTTACCTTAAACTTAATGCTAATTCTATTCAAATTTTATAGCTTTCAGTATGCTGGCTTTTTGCTATGCTTTCATGGTGTTTTCTGTTGCAAAAGAGTAACATGAACTGTGTATATCAGTGAGATACCTCCACCTAATGCACAACTGTTCTGCTTATGTCTTTAAATGTCTTTGTTCTGTATTCTGTATTTTCAGTCTTGCTGCCTGAAAAATCACAGCATTTAAGATGTGCTGTTTGACCCAGTAGCAGACAGTTCAGGGTTTGCATTGAAAACCAAGACATCCAGTTTTTCTAAGCTACTCTGTGACAGAGGCAAGAGCGGGTGCTGAGGAATTAGTATTCCTAAGTATGACCTGACATGAACATTTTTCATAGAAACTTCACAAGGCTCAGTATCCATACCATTATTTTCAATACTGTTAGAAGAACATTTCTTCCAAAAATATGCCCAAAATTTGAACTAATTTTTATTTCTTTATTATCCAGAACTTCCTGCAGCAATGAGTTAGCATTGTGAGAAAATAGGGGTTTTTTTTTTCAGAATTCATAGTGATCATCTGTGATCACTTCACTTACTCCCAAGTATTCTTTTGTGATTTTCCACTTCAAGAGTGGTACTAAATGTTTAAAAGCCTATAGGCATGCTCCTGACAGGAAAGAAATTTAAGCAAATGTATATCAACCTCAGTCATTATCGCCATTCTAATTCCTCTTACGGATTTATACTTAAGAGGAATTATTAGAGAGCCAATAGAAACTCATCCATCTAAATCCCTTAGGATTTTTAAAGAGTATAATGAACAATTTCATTTCCCATGTTGAGACGCTCTATCGTATCTCCCTACATTCCTCCATCATGGCACTTCACCCTTGTCAGAAACGGATGGATGAAACAATATCTTCTGTCTTTGCAGCTTCTAAGAACGTAGTTCAGTTCATCTCATTAACATTTTGTATAGTGGTTGATCAGGACTACTACAGAAACTGAAAGTACTAATCCAAAGCTCACTGAAGTTAATGGAAAGATTTCCATTGACTCCACTGGGTGCCATGTGACTCATAGGCTCCAGAAAGGCAGAGACTTGACAGCATTCTTAAGAACATTTCCTTTCATATGTTTATCATATGCTGGAGGCTTTTATTGCAAGGCTAGAATGTCTGACATCTGCTCTTGGATGTTACCCTTGAAGATACTGCATGTGTGTAAATAATGGCATACTGTGAAGGCTGCTTACCTAATGGTAATACTGAAAATATAAAATTGTGCTGAGACATCAATGCAAAACACAATATGTTATTTATCTAATGTATTATTTTATCACAGAAGCCAGACTGTTAAGGGCACAATATCTTTCCAATCTGTTCAACTATATCTGTCAGCTGGAATGTTATAAGAACAGAATCAATCATCACAAGCACAACATAGCTGACATTGTAGTGTATACATGTAAATGATTTAGCAGATGCCAGAGCTGTAAATTTACCTTGATGTTCAGCGGAAATTTACAATGCTTCTACATGAGGAAGTAGTGGGGAGGTAAAAGGAAGAACAGTTTTACAGTAGTTTTCTTGCTTGTCCTGTCTTGACACAGCTGAACCATCCTCCAGGGCTGGCTGTCTTTAGCTCCACAGTAGGAAAAAATATACATTTAGCATGTATCCCCAGCCCAGAGTCGAACATAGAACTCACAGTGCTAGTGTTTGTCCTTCAGGAAGATACTCAGTGAGGACGGGAAGACATCCATTCATGTGTTACTTGTGAGCTTGGAACAAAACTTCCTAGGCTGAAGGTTACAACTTAAGGATTTAGAGGTATGTGCACACTTGTAGAATTTTAATAACTCCTTTTCTGTTCTTACAGCATTTTTACTGGGAACTAAAAATCTTACATCAGTTTCCTGGTACAATATCCTGATTGACCAGCCATAAGACTGAGCAGATGTAAGAACCTTACCCATTCTTCCCACAGTTGTGCCAGTGACTGCACAAAAGCAACAAAATATAGTATGAAAAAAACAGTAAGGGTATATAAGCATACATATCTCCTACCCAGTGATAGTACCCTTTTGCCTACTAGGATGCTGGTTTGAAACATTAAACAAAAACTTTGCTTTTGACCGTTGTTGATAAATGGATCAAAAGAGGAATCCAAAGTTATTTAAAATTGCAGATGGAGAGAAACCTCCCCAGGGAAAAAGTGTTCTGCCAGCATCTGCTGGCAAGTAAAGGTAACTGCTCATCCCCAGTTGCAAGCAAGTTATGTAAGGATTTGAGGCATTTTTAACATTCCAATATGTTTTCATGGTTGAATTTTTATTCAGATTGTAAACCTGTGGCAAGAGATCTCAGTTCCTGAATTGTCTGCAAAAACTGGATTTGTTACCTGGTGTGCAACAAGCCAGTAATTCACACTTATATGAGACATTGATTATTTATTTCAGAGTTGTACAAGCCTGGGTGCTTGTGGAATTCCTCAAATCAAGTACACACAACTATCAAAACATTTTACTATTTATACATTTTATCAAGCAAAGGAATTAGTGTTCATTGGATACAAGTAACGTAGTTCTCTTATTAATTAGTATTCTATCTTCTGTTGGTTAATGATTCTCTCGCCTCTCATGCTAATTAGTCCCCCTGCTCAGTGTTTCTCTTCTTTTGGGTCAGTGGGTTTCTTGTGTCAGTGGCCCCTGAGTCAGTGGTTGCAGATCTCCCCTTGCCAGAATCACCTTTTACCCAGTTGGAGCTGATTTCAGCATAGTTGCTAAGTTGGGTTTATTAGTTTCTGCCTTTTTTTGCAAGTTCTGCCAGTTGCTTTTGTAGCCCATAAATGCTGCAGCCTATGACAGGATCAAGTTTTAAAAGACTAAAATTGAGAAAATGTGAAGGAGACTGCAATTTCTTTTCCCTGTCATGTTAAGAATTTAGTCAAGTCCATCAGGTTCCTCTGCAAGGAAACCCTGCTTCATTTGCTGGAAAAAATGGGCAAAGGTGTAAGGTGGTAAGTATAGCAGTAAAGTGGTGATGATGGTGGAAACATCATGACTGGGGCAAGAGATTAAACTTCCCAGCAGCTGGACTTCTCCATCTAAGACTGCAAAACAGAATTAGGAAATATTCTAACAGTTACATATAGAGATCAGTTATTTTGGCCATTCAAACAAAGAAAGCTTTTTTTGTTTTTTTCAAATGCGGAAATATTAATTACTGAGTAACTACACAGTGTTGTTTACTTTCTCAGTTTTTGTCTGGGGGCTTGAGACATAATATTTATAGCCTCGTGGGAAGAAGTCACTAGAAATTCTGCCTCCAAATGGTCAAAGGAAAAGATACATGATTGCACTAGCACTATCTTGGTTTAGCCTCAGCTGGCAACCAGGCACGACATTGCTGATTGCTCTGTCTTGCACCAGTGGGATGGGAAGAGCATTGGAAGAGTAAAAGCTAGAAAACTCATGGGTTGAGATAAAGACAGTTTAACAGGGAAAGCAAAAGCTGCATACACAGGTTAAGCAAAACAAAGAACTAATTCATCACTTCCCATCAGCCAGTGGATGTTCAGCAATCCCCAGAAAAGCCACGCTTCATCACGCATACTGGTGACTTGGGAAACATCATCACTCCAAATATACCCTCCTTCCTCCTTATTCCCCCAGCTTTATATATTGAGCATGATGCCACATGGTGTGGGATATCCCTTTGGTCACTTGAGGTCAGCTGTCCAGGCTGTGTCTCCTCCCAGCTTTCCAAAAAACAGGAAATGCAGAAGTCCACAGGATCTGATGGCATATTCCTACAAGTGTCAAGAGAGCAGGCCAATGCCCATGTAGGCCACTTCTAATTATCTTTAAAGGGTCATGGTAATTGTGGCAGGCTCATGACAAGTGAAAGACAGCAGATAACACTCCTATCTTCAAGAAGGGCAGGAGCAAGTATCCACAGAATTTCAGAAAAGGCGGTTTCTGTTCAGTGCCTCAGAAGGTGATGGAGTACAAACTCCTGGAAACCATTCCCAAACATATGAAGGACAGAAATACGATTTGGAGTAGTCAACATGGATTTTCAAAGGGGAACTAATACCTTTCCAACGTCATAGTCTTCCAGAGTGTAACACAACTGTATCAGTAGATAAGGGGAGGGCAGTGACTGTTGCCTGTCTTGACTTTATGAGGATGTTGACACTATATCTGTCACATCCTAACAGAAAAATTGATGAGACACGGGCTAAAGAAATAGACGGTAAGGAAGACTGAAAACTGCATTGCTGGACTGAAAGGGCTTGTGGCCAGAAACACGAAGTCGGGCTGGACACCAGTCACTAGCAGTATACCCCACAGAATGATACTGGGCCCACTTCTGTTTGACATTTACTTTTACGATTTAAATGGTGTAGCAGACTGCACTCTGCAAGTCCACAGGCAATATAGAACTGAGAAGAGTGGTTGGTTCCACCAGCTGGTTGTACTGCCCTTCAGACAGACCTCAGCAGGCAGGAGAAATGGGCCTGGCAGAATGTCATGACTGAGTCACTGGTGCTGAGGCCATACTGGAGTACTATGTCCAGTTATGGTGCCCCTAATACAAGCGAGAACATAGACATACTGGAGAGAGTCCAGTAAAGGGCCATAAAGATGATTTAGGGCTTGGAGTATCTGTCAGATGGACAGAAGAGTGTAAGAGAGCCAGAACTCCTCAGCTTTGGGGAAAAGAAGGCTCAGGGGGATCTGACCAATGTGAGGAAATGGAGAAAAGGGGAAGTACACTGTTCTCATTGGCACCTGCTGGCAGGACAAGAAGCAACAGGCACAACTTGAAACACAGAAAAAAGATGTTTGAATATAAGAAAATAACTTTTTCTAGTGAGAGTCAAACACTGCAACAGGTTGCCCAGAAAGGTTGTGGAGGCTTGATCCTTGGAGATATTCAAAGCTAAAGTGGACATGGTCCTGAATTACCTGCACTACTTTGAGCTAGGTGTTGGACAGGTCTTTTGCAATGACATCCGTTCTGTAGTTTGTTTATTCAAATTCTACCCTGAGGATTTTTATCCTCTTTGGCACATGATTAAAACAAAAATTACAATGTTAAAAGCAAATGGCACTGCTGTTAAAAGCGCTGCTGATTGACAGAACATCATTGTTCTTGAGACGATCAATCTGTGGAACGAATGATTCTCCATCCTTTCCTCAGTCTGTCAAACTGATGATATGCATAAGGATTCTATAGGTTTATGAGGTTTGGAGTAAAGGTTGTCTAAAGTGCATAATGTTATTGTACACGTTAACACATGAGGTGGTCAAATGTTCTTCACAGATCTTTGTAGATTACTACTGAAAATGGAGAAGTGACTACAGAATTATGTAATGCTGCCCATGTGTTTCTATTTTCATATGGAGAAATTGGTGCAGATATGTTGTAGGTGTATACAGTATCTTTTGTTAGTGCACCTGGTTTTATTGAGGATGTTTAGTCTGATTAAACAATAGATGTAATTTCATTCATTTATCTCAGATGACTTGGACAAAACTTTGAACATACCACTTTCAAGCAGAAATTTCAATAATCTAACCATTTCTTATGAATTCTTAGCTTTGTTCTTAAGAAGGTAGGCCCTAATTTTAGCTAATGAGAATCTTACTTTATGGTCTTTTAAAAATCTTTTTCATTAGTAGCAAATGAACATCTCCCTAGATGGGTCCTCACACATTCTGGCTATGTTCTGGGTATTTCTGCACGATGTAGACGAGTGTCATAATTGAGAACAGATATTTTCCTACCCAAATTGTCACCGGATTCCAAAGAATACTTCTGATGCGTGGTATGATATTCAGTTAGCAAGATATATCAAAAGCAAGGCCTTTGTTGACTCTATATTAATGGATAATATTTCTTTTGAGAATGACAGTCGTGATGTCCATATAAGGAAAGATACACAGTCTGAGGGTCAGACTGTTAGGTGTGCATCCCAATAAGGCTGCTTGTTATCAGCAGTGAGAAGGTGCCTGAAGTTGGACTCAGAGAACATAATGCCTGGAAGTCTGGACCTCAGAATACTCACCCATATGTAGAGTTGGTCTTTGTAGCTGTCACGACTGCAGGCAATCTGGGGATGCACAAACAGGAAACAATTGATAATCACAGAGGTGCTCACATACCTTTTGAAAGAAGCCTGCGACAAGCAGGAACTTTAAGCCTTTCTAGTGAGTCCAAGACATCTGGAGAAATGAGATTTTGGGGTGGTCACACCGTATCCTGTTCAGTCAGCTCTCAAATCTGTGCAGAAAAACATTGCACCCTGACAAAAATATAATAGCATGGTTTAGCTACTTTTCTCTATCCTCTGCTGACCTGGACCTGCCAGCCTTGACCTCACCCATCCAGTCCCTCTTCCAGGTCTTGCTCTCTTTCCATACCTGTACTACTCCCCCCTGGCCAGTCATAATGCTACTGCTGTGTTCTCACCTTTTTCTGATATTCTGTGTGCTGCTGCCATATCTCATTGGTTCCTTTAGCTTCTACCAGGCCAAAAGCGATACCATTTGGGTTTTGCCTTTTTTCTGTGTTCTCTGTATTCTTCACACATATATTTGTAACTCGGTCACCTATTTTATTAAAAGCTACTTTTCCATGGCCTTTCCCTAAGCAAAAAGACAAAACAAATTCCAGATCTCCAAGCCCTGGCAGGTACAAGGCCCCTGTGCTATCTTGGTTCTTCCTGGGAAACAAGGCTGAGAACAACTCTTCGAGATATATTCTCATGGACAAAGTACAGCTAGTGCTGAAGGGGGTCTCCAGAGAAGGGCTTGACCTGGGGGGGAGTTGCATCACCACTTGTCCTCCTAATTGGTGCTTTTTATCAATTATGCTAAGTTCCTAAAACCTATAAAAATGTACTCAGCCCTGGGGCTGGTGGGCGCTTTCCATAGCTGCTCCTGAAGGCCTTCATTAAAGATCCTCTTTTATATACTAAAATTATCTTGAGTTTCATCTTCAGGTTGGGAAAAAGGCGACAAAAGCATCATATCTAAATCTGGAGTTCCAAAAAGAAATCCCCGGTCATGCTCGTCAGTCATGTAAAAAGGAGAAATTTCCTTGACCCTTAGTCTTTAATTTGTCTGTTAGCACCCCAGGAAAGCGAGACCCTTGTGCCCTACCAGTCTGTCAGTGTCCCATTATGGGCACCCTTCACTGAGCAGTCCTGCTGGATGGGAGGGCAGGACTGACTTGTTCAGGGAAATGCACCAGCAGCAAAAGGGAGACCTCAGGTTGTTCCTCTTTACTCCAGTATGTTCCCTGCTGCTGGGGACTACCAGCCCATGTAAAGGTCTCCTACCAACAGTTTATGGAATATCACTCTTTATTAATATAAAATTGTAACAGATTAAAGTTCAAGGGTTGCTGGTGAGGTGATAATATCTGACTGCAAAAATGTAGTCAAAGCAGTACATGGACAAGCTCTAATGCCCAATATGTTCAGTGTGTACAGAGTGTGATTCTTACACAACAAGGGAGAAGACAGGTGCAGTGCATCGACTGAACCCAGCAGTTAAAATGGAGTCTTCCCTAACCTTCCCTCATTCTCAACTTGATTTTACACTATTTCTCTATGTTTAGGTGGAGCTTGAGTGACTCTAATCATGCATGTCTTTGTGACTGATTGGTGTAGAATTTCCTTGCTTGCTTTTAAAGTCAAAAAGAATTTTGAGCACATGCCCAGTGAGAGGTGGTTGTACCATGGAGATGAGTAACTTTGGGATGGAGGAGTGTGTTAATATTACAATTAGGGTACAGTGAACCAAGTTCATCTGAGGAGAGAGATTTTGCCACACTTGTTGGCTCAGCAGCAGGACATCTCCTCCCCTATCTGCCCTGGCTGACAGGTGTTATGTGGTTTATCAGCTGCAAAGTACCAGCAGGTTCCTTTCCCTTCAAGGATTTCAACAGACCCTGGCCACGGTGTCTCCACTCTGCTCCACCCTCTGTTCCATCCCCTTGGCAGGGGTGTGTGTGTATGGGGAATCACTGTGGAATAGGTTTTGAGCCTGCCAACTGCGTTCCAGACAGGGAGCAGCAACTGTTTTTTATCTTAAAATTCCTGTACCATTATAACATCTCTTAGGATGCAAATCTAACTTCTCAGTGTCCTCTAATTAACCCCTAGCCATCTTTCCACACTTGTTCTTTCCCCCCTTCTCTACCACAATCTCAGGTCATCCTCTCACTAAGTCCTATGCTCAGGTCAAGCCAGTTTTGGAAGCCGAAGTGTTCCAAGTTCTTCATTAATATCATGAAATAAAAGACAGATATTTGAAAGTTCAACATAGCCCATGTTGAAGTTGTTTATTGGAAAATTTAAAACACTGGTTTCTTCTTTCAGAAACCAGAGATTTTCTGAGATGGAAGAGTTGAAAATTTAACAGCATTTTAGAAAAAGTATTATAATTATTACCTGCTTTTTACTGCAAGGACTGGAAATCAAGGTTTTAGGGATCGGAGGTACAAAGAAGATACTTAGAATGTTGAAGAACCCAAGTAAGTGAATAGGCAAGGCCAAAATATTGTAGTAGTGTTATTAATTGTATCAGGATAAAGATAATTTGCGAGGTCTTTTCTCCCAAAGTTCTCTTATTCAGACCAAGTCTTTGTGATGGTGCAGAAGACAAAGTTCCTAAGAGACTAATCAATCTAAGTAGTAATACTGGATTCCTGTGGCATTCAAATGAAGGTAAAACTAATGTAAAATCACTATAGAATCCCTTCCTTTTTTGTAACTATCTTAAATTTTCTAAGAAAATTTATGCAAGAGGCAACTTCCTTGCAAGCACTTTTGACTGTCTTTGACTACAAGCACACACTGAATATGGGGAGAAAACCTCTCATGCTGCTGTAAATATCTGGTCTTCCATACTAGATTTCAAGATGAATTTTGTTAGGTAATTTTTAAACAGTAGTCAGACAGGAATGTCACTATCTCTCCATCCTGAGTGATATATATGCAAAGTGACAGTTATGGGCACAATTTAATGTTTAAATGGCAACTGTCAGGTGTTGCCCAGTCCATAACTTTACTAATATATATTTTCTTAATTGTATATTTTTAATATGGTGGATTTTTAATCAGAATATAAATTCCATGGCCATATCAAGCATGGCTGATTGTGGTCTTATTGTAACAACCACAAATACAGAACCATAAATACAGAAACTCCTACAGGTCTGTGTCTCCTAACTTCTGAATGACTTTTATCTACTGTTTGAAGTCACCCAACATGATCTTTTATATGCATCATACATGAAGGAAGAACAAGCCTGTCAGTCATGCAATGTTTCATGCATGATCAGAAACTCACCTGGGATTTCCTAGTGTATTCTTCAGCTGTTCTCCAAAGAGCATTCATTTTAATTTGCCAGCCTGTTTAAACACGAAGATGGCTATGAAGATTAAACTTCTGTCTTAAAAGAATGATTCAGTAACATAATTATATGAAGCTGTATGCAATTCTGAAACTGTATCATGGTTCCTGTGGAGTGATAAAAGCATCAGGCTGTTGTTGCATGTTGAATGAATTTCAGCTGTATTTGCTGTAATACTAAAAGACAACTCACACGCTATTAATGAAAGACTCAGAGTAACGTAGCTGGGCTGGTATCTCATTTAAAAAATATCTGTGTCTGTTAAAATGAAAACTGCTCTTTGTTTTTCCTTTATTCTGTGTGAGTCTGCCTTGTCATTCTCTCTAACAAGACACCCACCAAAAAACATTAAACAAAGAGAAAGAATTCCTTGTCTCAGTCAAAAGAAAAATGGTAAGTTTCAGGATAACACAATGATTTTAAATCAGATAAAGGTTTAATCTAAGTAGCATATGGCTTTTGTTCTGTGTGCCATTGGTCCATATTAGTGCATACATAAAAATATATTTCCATTAACAATATCAAACATGAACCTATTATTTAACAGCTTGCATTTGTATGAGTATCCAAGTCAAGAGTCTAGTAGTGCTGAGCCAGTAAGAATCATGCTGCTTGAAACATTTTATTTGAAGATTCAGTGCTCTCAACAGATCCTATTACTATATTCCACTCCCTGAACTACATACAAATAAGAAGAAAGACAAAGACAGGAAATGGATATTTTGACTTTCAGCATGAAGGTGCTATACATGGTACGTATATATTTAAACACTAACATCATCCAATAGTGGACTCTTAGAATTTCTTTGTGGAAAAGCATTGTGCTTGATTTGACTAGATCTTGAATTGCACTGTATTTAATTTGTTCAATGACTTTCCAAGAGTAAAGACACAATCCTAAACCGTGTATCTCTTGCAAACAAAATTTATTGACTCCAGGTCTCTGTGTCAGATTTTGAGAAAAGGATCGAGAGGTCATATTTTTCCCAACTCGGCATGTCTAGGTGCAGAACACTTTAGGGGCACTTTAATTTGTATAATTTGCTCTTTTAATTCAGAAAAAACAATACAAAATAATATAGTTTATCCGTGGCTTGCATGAAATAAGGCCAACTCTCAAAAAGTCAGGGCCAATTTACTGCAATTTGGAGAATAAAGTAGTGGGAGTTACTATGTAACAGATCCAACTGAGTATGAGAGAACAAAATTTACTTACAGTTTTTGTTTCAGAGTTCTGAAAATTAATCCTCATCCTCATTTAGGAGACAGTCATGTAATAGCATAAAGCCTCTTAGTCCTTAGGGAAGTGCCATTGACAGTGCTTCCCATTACATCAGATTGAGCTGTCTGTATACTGAAATCAATACAGCCAAGAAGTTGATTTGGTATATCCCCTTTCTCAGCTGTGATTCATCATTACAAATCATTTTGCTTTCAAAGACTATTTTTCCCCTAGTCTGACTGTCCTAAGCAACCAAAAATACATGTTAGGAAAACAGCACTATCAGATTATTTTTCCATTGAGAAGCCAAGATCTGTTTAGCTCTTTCCTTTTGAAAATGGTCTACAGAAACTTAAGAAAATAAATTAAAACAATCAGGATATGTCCCCATTTTTTTTCAACCACTGCTAACAATGTTAGCAGTTTACTCACAATGTACTGGAGAAATTTGCAGAAATAGTGCCCAAAGGAAGAATATGAGAGTGAGACAAAAGAAAAAGCTTGCAATAAAACCAGTGAGATTGATCTCGTTTAATTGCAGCAATGTAAGAATTAGGCTTCTGAGCTAATCTATTGGTCCAAGATCTCTCTGCAGCCAGAACAGAGAAATATTCACCTCATGGAGGTAGTTCAACTGTTGATATTTAGTGATAGTGTTCAAAATTCAACTTCAGATTATACCACCAGATACCTATTTTATGGTGAGCTGAGTAACTTCTAATTTTGATTGATTCTGTTGACTAATAGTCCATTGAATATAAGTAAAATTTAAGAAACAGCATACCTACATATGTAAGCACCCGCATCTGGGTGTCTTAATTCTGAACTGAATTCCTTCAAGGCTGGGTAGCAGGTAGAGAATCTCTGCAGAGACCTCCATTCTCAACCATCTGTTGTATGCTGCCACCAATACACTCTTAATTCATCACAGATATAAGACAAATGTATTATTTTAAGTTTCAGAGAAATACGTTTAATCTTGTGTACTTTAAACACATTTGAGATGGGCTAGTAATGCACATAGGGTTGGGTACCTCAGTGCAATAGATTCACTCCCATCCACCAAACCATGTCCTCAGCTGGAAGGGACTTTAAAGATCGTTCAGTTCCAATCCCAATCCCTCTTCCTTGAGCAGGGACACCTTCCACTAGATCAGATTATTCAGAGATCTATCCAACCTGCCCTTGAACACCTCCAAGAATGGGGCATCCACAGATTCTCTGGGCAACCTGTTCCAGCGTCTCACCACCTTCAAAGAGTATTTTCCTAATATCTAAATGAAACCTTCTCTCTTTTAGTTTGAAGCCATTGTCCTTCCACAACACAACCTAGTAAAAAGTCCCACTCCATTTTTCTTGCAGGCTCCCTTCAGGTGCTGGAAGGCTGCAATTAGGTCACTCTAAACCATCTCTTTTCCAGGCTGAACAATCCCAATTCTCTCAGCCTGTCCTCACAGCAGAGCTGCTCCACCCCTCTGATCATCTTGGTGGCCTCCTCTGGCCTCGCTCCAACAGCTCCATGTCCTTCCTGTGCTGGGGACCCCAGGGCTGGATGCAGCACTGCAGGTGGGGTCTCACCAGAGCAGAGCAGAGCAGAGGGGCAGAATCCCCTCCCCACGCTGCCTCTGATGCAGCCCAGGGCATGTTTGCCTCTCCAGGCTGTGAGGGCACATGGCTGGGTCATGTCCAGCCTTCACCCCCCTCACACCCCCAAGTCCTTCTCAGCAGGGCTGCTCTGGATCTGCTCATCCTCAGCCTCTGTTGGTACCGGGGATTGCCCTGACCCAGGTGCAGCACCTTGCTCTTGGTCTTGTTAAGCCTCAAGAGATTCCCATGGGCCACTTCTCCAGCTTGTCCAGGTCCCTCTGGATGGCATCTTGTCCTTCAGGAGTGTCTCTGCACCACAGCTTGGTGTCATCTGAAAATTTGCTGAGGGTGTACCCTATCCCTTTGTCTATGTCATTAATGAAGAGATTAAATAATATTGGTTCCAATGTGGACCCCTGAGGGACACTGCTTTTCACTGATGTGCACTTGCATTCTGAGCCTTTGACCACTACCCTCTGGATGTGACTGTCCAATGACTTTCTTATTTATCTAACAGTCCATCCATCAAATGAACCTCTCTCTAATTTAAAGAGAAGGATGTTTTGAGGACTAAGTCTTTACGTAAGTTTAGATAAATGATATGTGTGGCTCTTGCTTTGTCCAGTTACATAGTTACTCCACTGAAGGAAGGCCACTGGGTTGGTCAGGCAGGACTTGCCTGACGAGCTGTGCTGGGTATCTTGAATCACCTCCTGTCCTCCATGTGGCTTAGCATAGCTTCAAGCAATGATCTTGAGTTAGAGCTGATTTTTATTCATCAGGTCCCTGATTTAAATGCTTATACCAGGACTGGCCCTCCCTGAGTGGGAAGAGACCAAAACCTGTCAATTTAATCTCATTCTTCTTATTGCCAGAAGGAAATGAAAAACTCTTCTACTTTGAATTATTTAGTTACTATTTTTTGAGCAGAAAGGAAGGATGAAAAGGAAAAAATTAATCATTATTCCAGTGATCAGACAATTTATTTGAACTGTGAGAGATTTTTTTTTGTCCTTTTTCACTGTTCTGGTGATATAATTCAAGAAAAGTGCATTAAAAGAAATATAGGTTTCTCAAGAAATCAGCTCGATAAGGCAGAGCTTTTGAGGCTCTAATGCTGGATTCTATATTCTATATTAGCTATCTCAAGACTAGCTAATATGTAGTGCATAGTCTTAGTGACCAGTAGATCTGCAGAGCACAGTACTGTGTAATATCACCACTCAGATAGAGGACAGTTGTGTTTGTGGAGCACTAATATTGAGGAAACCTGCCCTTGCTTGTATCTCCTATTAAGTTGCTTTAACTTGCACGCCTATGCACATCTATGCTCAGTGGCTGGTTTGGCACACAAACCTGCTCCTGAATACTTCCAGTATGCTCATGGCTTTCATGGTTCTGGTCGAATTACCCTGCCAAAACCTCAGGAGACTCACCTTTGAGTGCTCAGAGTGCTGCAGATCTCTGTAGTCTCTGTTGCTCCGTGAGGATAGCTCAGATAATCTTCAGCATCTCTGTATAGGCACCTGAATAATTTCTGAAATACCTAAAAGCTATTCTTCTAAATCTAGGATAATAATCCTTTCTATAGTCAGTGAAGAGAAAAATATACTTTGAGAGGGTGACTCAGGTAACTAACTCAGACACCTATTTTATGATGCCTTGAGTCATCTGGTGAAGATGCTTCTTAAACATCACTATATATAAAGGGAGTAGCTGAGTTGGACTTAAGCATCTAACTTTTTAGACACAGATTTTAGATTAAGTGAATCTTCTTTGTACTCAAAACTAACACTGTAACTTAGCATCATAGTGTAAATATATGTTGACTTTTATTTTCGGTCTGAAACTCACCAAAGATGAGCCTAATTTTCCAACTGATTTTAACAGCTGTTGAATCAATCTGAATAGACTGAAAACTTTGGGGAATGGTGGGAATTCTGAGAAAGGAAAAAAGGTTTTGTAAATGAAACCTTTCCTCCTCACAAAAAATAAAAAAAGAAAAAAGAAGAAAGCTAAAACACCAAAAAAGAAAATACTGAAAGTAAAAGCTATTTGTAAGGAAATTGTTTGGGTTTAGAATAATAAATTCTATAATTCTTGAATAGAAAATAAAATATTTGTTTCTACTAAAATCTTCCTATGTTTGACATTATTTGTGCTATCAACATGAGACTGAAAAAGTCATTGACAATGCACATCTATACTCTACAAACAGAAGTTTGTAGAGGAAAATCAGGTCATGATTCCACAGGAGAGTGTGTAAGAATGAGCTCAAACTAACTGATGTAAAGTCTGCTCAGATGTTTCTGGTATGTGCTGAAATGAGTCGCCCATAGAAGAGGCAAAAGAGAGACTTGACTTTTGTCTATGAGTAGCTACATAAGAAACAGAAAACTCCTAGTTGAAAGCTTTCCAAATCTAGTAAGCAAAGTTATAACAAAATCTAAAGATTAAAGCCTGAGGTGAGTAAAATTTGGATTATGGCGCTAGGCATGAATGAATTAGGTACAAGAAAATGTTTAGATAAAGAAAACATGAAAATTCAGATAAACCTGGTGGCTACAGATTTGCCTGGTATCAGAGATCACAGTGGCCTTCTCCATCTTGGACTATCGACATATAGAAATTGCATAATGACTTAAATAAAACATGACCATTGCTGATCCCGGCAGAAAACATGGCTTTTTCTCTGTGGGACTTGCTGATGATCAAAGATTTATCCCCAATGACAAGAGTTAGGAATCAAAAATAAAATTATATAGCTTTTATATTTCTTCAGACTTCTCTGGGAATTAGAATTGCCACACTTGCTATTGTGGTAAATTACAGTGGTGTCCTGTCTCCTCAATTTTCTTGTAGATGAAAAGCAATTCTTGTTCAAAGCTGGAAAATCCAGAATTTTACGTGCATTTTAGGTTCTGGTACACTGAGTACCTACAGTAGCTCATTCTAACTTGATGTAGGATCATTCTGCTCAGCCGACTCCTTGATTACTTGCTTGCTAGCAGGAAAAGTCTTCTCTACTTTAGATTTACTTTGATTCTGTCACCTGCCTTTTTTTTCATATATCAAGTCTTGACAAACCGGGAACAAAAGAAAACCTCTTCAGAGCCTGAGTATTAGAAATCCTTAGCTCTTTTTGTGGCCATGCACTTCAGCCTTGTTGCAACTGGAAGAGGATATGTGCCTTCCATGGCCTCATGAATCTATGTGGCTTTGTTGTAGCAAGTGACACTGCTGATATGACAGAAAAACTTCATTAATAGAAAGGATTTGTGGGGAACATTCTGGAAATTCAGCTTAAAATTGTTTGCTATTTTGTTCACTACTCAACATGTTTTGCATGACTGAGCAGACAGCGTTTATGAGCATACTTTGAAAAATGCCATAAACATGCATTACATTGTAGATGTAATTCTTTACTTCATGTCTACTCAATTCAGATGGTCAGTGGATACTAACTGTTGGAAATAAAATTTGGATATGTGTTTTTTAGGTAAAGATAATTTTGGACATTACAGATAGGGATTACATGGTCTGAGGATTTTACTTATACAGCCTTATACAATAAGGCTTGTACTTATTGTATAATATTGTACAATATTAATATTTTACTTATACAATACAGGACAAATGAGAAGAACCAAAAAAAATCTATGAAAGTTTTATTTACTCAGCAGATTTACTGAGAAAAAGCACTAAGCAGGAATTTCTTAGCATATGTAAATGGACCTGGGTTAACTTCTCCTATATTTAAAGTACTTTAATGGTAGTATATGGACAACCATGTGTTTTTTCCAACTTGAGTCTGAACACAGATTATTTTCCAATTTTCTATCACTTTAAGTAGAAAAAAAGATAAGATGAATCACAAATCATCCCTTTGATATTAAAGGATGAGACTACATTTTAGAAGGTATGCAAATCTAAAGTAATAAAAACAAGCAATGAAGTAATACAGTTGTCTTCATTAACACTAGGCAATAGCAGATTACTCATCTTTATGCAGGCTAGCACATGAGATGGGTGAAGCATGTGCTTTGTTAGCAAGTCTCAGTAATGTGTTCTGAAAGTAAAGAATCAGTAAGGTTCAGAAAACCTGTTCCATTCAAGATTAGCATAAATTAGCCTGTTTATTAATCTTTTATATTTATGCAGGTAAATGAAAGTGCACGGGTGCACATAGATTTGCAGTATTTGTAGCGCAAGTAGAATATTGTTACAATCTCATTCTCCAGGTATTTCCAAAAAAAGAATGGAAAAAAGTGCTAATTCTCAAGTTTCTTACTGTAGAGATTTTACTGATCACTGTCTGTATAATTAATAAAGATATTGAACAGTACTGGTCCTGATGTGGAGATACACCTCTTGATACTGTTTTGTATTTGGACATTGAATCACTGACTGCAGCTCTTTGTGTGCATCCATCCAGCTTGTCCCTTATCCATCAAATATATCATCCTTCAAGTCCATCTCTCCTATTAGAGACCATGTTGGATGGTCTCTAAGGATGCTGAGTGAGACCATGCCAAAGCTCTTACAGAGGCATCAGTTGCTCTTAGCCACTCATGCAGATGCTCCCATCATAGAAACCAGATTTAGTCAGTCCTGGGCACCCTATTCAGGTGACCCTACTCTGAGCTGGAAGTAGGACTAGGCAATCTCCAGAGATACCATCCAAAATTAACACTTTTGTGATTATTTGACTATGCTCATAATTTTGGAGAGTGTCAAATTAAAGAGCAGTATTATTTCAGTAATGTCTTTTTTTTTTCAATCCAGAGGTTAAATTATAAAAGTCCCTAAACAAACACGTCATCCACAAAGTTCTTTGAGAACTGTAAATATTTTTATTGATTATAATTTGTGGAGGGCTGCTGAATGTATGAGTGAAAAAATCTTTGTTTTAAATATGAATTATTTGATGCAGTCTGATTGAAGAACCAAAAATATGTCATTTGCTTCCATGTGGAGAAAATCAAGTTATTTGGTGAAGCTCTTTATCAACAACAGTGCCGTGAATTGGAAAAACCTAAATGTATTCTCACCACTTGCCCCATTGATTATCATCTCTCAGAAACTGTTATGGTTATTAAAAATGGATGTTGTGAATCAGGATAGATCAGATTACTGCGAAAAATCTAATCTAACAGTCATTGGTTTCATTAAGACTTTAGCTAAGATGATGAGTTTTCCTTCTTCCATATGTAGACAACCCTTTGAACTGAGTTTTGAGATTATAAGGAAAAACCTGGACAACTGAATTTATCAATTTTTTCAATCAGCTTCTTTATTTCACTAGTGGTCAACTTTCAAAAAGGAGACAAAATGTCATATGAATACTTTAGATCTAACTGTCAAAGAATTATCTCTGTTCTCTATTAACAAGAGCTGTTACAGATTATCTCAGCTAGTAAAATTGATTGCGTTTATTCATCACTTTGTCCCACAAAATTAAGATCCTATCCTGTGCTACCATCACCTTTTCTTAGCATTGGATTTCCAAGTAACATGTGGTTAGTATCCAGTATAAAGCATAAACTTAGCAAATGTAAAGAGAGAATAGAATTTTAAATCATAAGTTTATTAACCAGAAAGAAGATCATTAAGAGAACAATTTAGCCATGTACAAGCAGAACAGCAAAACCCTGGTACTCCTTTAACGGAAGTTTAAAGCAGACCCTTAGCACTTTTAAAGGTTGTAGTGCCTCTGGGACTAATAGTCCCAGATTTACTTCTCCTAATTTCAATTGCTTAACTGAGGAACTTTGCTGTTCAATGAAGAGAGGAAATGACAGATATTTTCAGAAGGCAGTTCACTCTGATCTGTGTTCTTAGATAAGACTGAATTATTGTAGACAACTATTTCTTTTCATCTCTGAAAGTAAAAGTCCTGGGTGATTAGATAACTCAGCCATCTGATAAGAGTCATCTTAGCTGAGTGTATAAATGTAAGGAATCTAATGTGCTCCTAAACCTGGGTTAGCTTTGGAGGTGAATTTTCACTGGAACTGAGGTTCCTCAAGTTCTACCAGTGAGGAATCTGAAACAAATGCCATCAGTGTGGATTTTTACCTGCATCCATCTTTGGGATGCCAATCTCAGTGGGTCTAGAAAAGGGGAAGAGTCTCAGCCCCAAAACCTTCCTCCTGCCAGAACAATTTGAGAAAAGAATAGGGGATGCCTTACAAATCAATTTACATTCCTTCAAGTGTCCAGAAGTATTTTCTCCATGCCTCCAAAGACATTCTCCATGGCTTCATGGCTCCAAAGACTCCAAAGAGTTCTACTCCTTCTTTATTTTCTGCACTGACAAAATGCCACAATTATTTCCTGTTGCTGGAGATAGACAGGAAATATTTCTTTTCCATGCTGTAAAAATAAAAATTTTAAAAATTATATTGCCATTGTGAATTACAAGTGCAAACAACTATTGTTCTCTGCTTTGAAAAGATTGCTACTCTAATTTGCTTGTATTTGAAAGCTGGAAGGGATATCAAACAGAGAAGTTATGTTTTTACCTGGTACACACCTCCCTTTATTTTTTTCTTTCTCCTTTGCTTAGAGTTTACTTGTTTGTTTATTTGTTTGTGTTTTGTTTTTACAAAATTCTATCCTTAAGATGAGTTAATCCCTTAATGGATTGGACTGGGCAGCTAACTATGCTGATCTCTAATTTTTGCTATTGGCGCTTTCAACACAAAGATGAGGTCTATTGTTGTTTTGTCTATATCCTGATATTGCCTCTACTGTCAGTATGGTAAATATGTACTGCACAGCAATTCAGAACAAGAATAAAGAACAGAAAATATAAGCTCAGTTGTATTTCAGAATTTTCTAGTGCATCATTTAAATGATTCAGTTCTTGTGTTGTTTTTAAGCTTATTTTCCCCAAAACATTCAGCAGTTCACTGGTTGAAAGCTAGGTCTTGCATCTCTAAAATTTCATGTGCTTGATTCCCAGCTGTTTCAACAATCTTAAATCACCATCCATTCTTGAAAATTTAGACCATGGTTCAACATTTTTAATTCTGTAACTTGTTATTAGCAAAGAGAGGTGAGAGTTGGGGAAGTATGGGATCAGTATGGGACCAAGATGGGAATGAACAATAAGATTTGAATTTGTGTTACCTCAAAACATAGATAAAGTTTATATGTAATAAATAAAATTATCTTCAAAGTCAGAATTACACATTAAAATGCTGTACATAATTCAACAGTTTTTTCAGAATTTTTAGGTGTTTCAGAGTTTTCTTGAAATCTTGCTTCAACAGGCTGTATACACTTTTAAAAAAATGTAGCCTTCTGTTGTGAATGAAGACAATGTCAAGACTGCAAAAAGACACGAGACCTGAATAGCTTTAACAGTCCTCCCCTATCCAAAATTATTTAAATTACTGTGGAGTCATGCTCTTAAATAGAGTGGGGTGTATTTTGGAGAAGGAAGGTTACTGATACCATTTTTTTCCACAGAGGTTTATTAATTCTGATGTAGTGACTACAGGTACGCAGAACAGTCGGCAAACCATCTCCACCAGGAGCTAAAGGGCCAATGGGCTGCAGCCTAAGAACACTTGAAAATGCTCACAGAATTACATGCAAAGTGGTTCAGGTGACAAGAACAATTGCTTCTGTCAATTCTACCAACTTTCTGATGTTTTATACAGATGATACATTTTCATTTCATAAACTTACAGTTTCATCCACATTCTGAGTCACTCAGAAGTTCTGGATAGATATGGTAGGAGAGATACAATGATAAATATGCTTCATAGACCATGTCTCCTCTTCAATCTTCCTGCTAGCTTTTCGTGCGTACTTAGAAAAGAGGGAACCAGATCAAGAAAAAAATTGCAGGAAATGTGTCAGAGTAGTACCCTACAGAAAAAGAGCAACAGCATTGAAGGAAGGCTTTTTGTGATTATCAGCAAAGAGGAAACAGATACTGTTTGCTGACAGCAGTAACATCCCTTTTATTAATTCAAAACAGAATATTAAACTTTTGATCATCTAATGACAGAATACTTATCAAAGATCTTGCCTTGATGGACCTTGTCTTTCTGTACTGGAAGTTTTCAGCCAGAATGGATGCAGAGGTATGTTTCTAATAAATCAGAAATAACCTAAGACATATGATTTGCCTGTTATGCCCTCTACTGAGTACTGACAGATGCAGCCATACTGGGATGAACCTGTCTTATTCTAGTGTTGGGACAGCTTTCAAGCAAAATGTCTTCTTTTCGACTTTTTGAAACTTAGTAAAACTGTGGACATCTCCTGGCTTTTCTGATTTCAAATCAGTATTTTGTTAACATATTTTAACCAAATTAATGTATAATTTTTAATTTTTTAGTCTTGTTTTTCTTGCTCTTACCTTCTGGAAGAGACCTGTTCAGGAGTGAAATCCTTCTCCAGATTTGAAAGTGACTTCTTTCTCATTTCTATATACAAGTTCATGAGGTATCATGTAGAAAATATGCATAAATAAGAGTGTTATAAAATGGCAAAAGGTATATGTGAAGAACTTTTAAGGAAAAATTTTTTTTAAAATTTCCTTCATTTCTTTTGCCTCATGCTATTTCATTTTATTTACACAGAAAAAGAATTATCACACTAGAAACAAGGATGCTCCAAATGAAGGTAAGTAATGAATGAAGAATTAAACTGTCCACCAAGCAGAACAGATTTGCTGGTTAGGGAGTCCAAGAACCTTGCCTCCTGAAGAGCATATGGAAAAAAGCCTCAATTCATTCCCAATCTTTAACTGTTGGTGGTATCATTGTTTTTCTTTCTGCATCATCTGTTTCAAATCATCTATAAACTTAGGTCATCTGGGAGGTCAAACAGAAACAGAACTTCACTTCTAAGATTTAAACATATACAGTTTGGTCTTTACCACTGAAATCTACTGTAGCTTTGTTTTTAACTTGGACAAATGACCTCCTTTGATAGAAAGCTGTCAACTTCATTTCTAATATCAGAGGTTATATGGTTATGGCTCAGTGGAAACTTGAAATAATGATATTTCAGTTCTTTTATTCTTTTGCTATGCCTATTAGATGATCACATTTGGTTAATTTAGACTATGGTCCAGATCCTCTACTGGAATATGAACCAACAAATACAAACACTAAACCTCAGAATTGATTCTATGTTTCCAGTCTAAAGGGCTTAAAGGTTGATAGTATTTCACTAGAATGACTTTCACTAGTCATTCTTCCACACCAAACAAAGAAACTAGATTTGCCATCTTCTAGCTTCTAGACACAGCTGAAATAAATGAGAAAGAACAAGTGTGTGGTAGCTAAGGACCATTTTTCTCCATTTGTTTTCATGCGTCAAAACCAAATGAGTACTCTGCAATTTACAGCTGAATCAAGAGGAGAAATCAGAGAGAAGACACATTCTGCTGAAGCTCTAGGTTGCATCAAGAGCTGAATGAGAATTTAAACCAGTTCTCAAAATAAGCACAGAGCTAAAATCAGCATAGTTTTGGCACGAAAAATAAAAGGGCGTTTCTTTGCTGCAAATTGTTACAGATTGTTATACGCAGCAGCTCACCTGGGGGAAAAATGCAAACTATTTTCTGCACAGCATTTACAAATCTGAAAGTAGATGCTCATGGTTCACCAGGTTATTGCAAAGGCTTGAAGATGTGGTCAAGAGGTCATTTAATGGGCATACTCTACTTATGGAGTGGGTTTAGAAAGATCCTCTGTCCATTGTCTGAGCAGCAGAGAGCCCAGGTGACTCTGGGCTGATCATAAATTATGTACTTTAATACTAAAGCTCTGCTAATGAGAGCAGAAGAGTTGTGTATGTATGTCCAAAGAAGCCACTGAGTTTTTCCATTGAGAGGCTCAAAATGGACCCATGGAAGTGAATTCCTGCGTCTGACCGTTCACTAACTAAAAGAAATAAATGGAAATCACAAGAAGATAAAACCAAGAGGTAAGTATGTCAACAGGATATCTATTCAATGGATACTTGTGTCAGTACAAAAAGAAGCAAAGGAAAAAGTTTATTGTCAAAATAAATTTTGGGCTATGTGTTTTATACATTACTTTTTGCTAATTCCTGTCTGCTTGTGCTCTCTTTCACCTTAATGTAAATGCTTTGGGTTTGTTTTATTTTTGTTTATTATATGCGCAAAAATATAAACTCCTTGAAAAGAGGAAAGTATTGACTACCTTTGGCCTTGAGAAAAAGGGTTTCATTTTCCCAGGTGCTTGAATGAATACTCATCTGGTTTTGTTTTGTAATTTTACAGAGAACTCATAGATTTTGAACCTGACCCTTCATCCTGCTGACAAAACTTGGCAGAATTGTTCCAGTGATATAATACAGAAATGCAATGCTGAGTTGTACCTCCCCCTGTGATGTAATGCACCTACAGCGACCTTACAGAAAGTGACTCATAATATAAATTTGTCATAGAGAAAAAAAGGATTGCTTTTATCTGAATGAAAGTAGAGGCAAATCATTACATTGCAAGTGCAGTCATCTTCCTGCATCTAACAGGACAACAAAAATTACACTGCTAGCTTTGCTTTATCAACAGTGGAAGATTCTGTCATTTTATTTCATTTGTAGCAATGGATGTGTTTTAAGCAGGTTATCTGGGACGTTGTCATGGTTTAGTCCCAGCCAGCAACCAGGCCCCAGGCAGCCACTTGCTGTTTCCCCCACCAGCAAGACTGGGGAGAGAACTGGAAGGGTAGAAGATAAAGAATTCATGGGCTGAGACAAAGGCAGTTTGATAGGGAAAGCAAAAGCCATACATACAAGCAAAGCAAAGCAAGGAATAAATTCACTGCTTCACAAGGGCAGGCAGTTGTTCAGCCATCCCCAGGAGAGCAGGGTCCCATCACACGCAGCGGTTACTTGGGAAGACAAATGTCATGACTCCAAATGTCCCCCACTTCTCCCTTCTTCCGTCTGCTTTATATACTAAGCATGATGCTCTGGACTATCTCTCTGGTCAATCTGGATCACCTATCCTGGCTGTGTGTCCTCCCAGCCTCCCATCCATCCCCAGCCTCCTCATCAGCATGGCAGCATGGAAAGCAGAAAAGGCCTTGGGTCTGTGCAAGCCCAGCTCAGCAACGGCAAAAACATCTCTGTATTATCAACCCTGTATTCAGCACAAACCCAAAACACAGCCCCATACCAGCCACTGGGAAGAAAATTAATTCTACCCCACCCAAAACTAGCATAGATTTCAAGAGAAATTGTTCTGTTACAGGCAAAATGAAACAGGGAAGGAGAAAGAGAGAAGAAGAAAATGTAATACTGGAAGGTAAATAGGATATGAAAATAAATATCCCATAATCAGGAGAATATCAGTTAATAACTCTCTCCCTAGAAACATCCATGAAAATTGGGCAATGTGAAAAAAAGAAATCCTTAATAATTCCATCATTAAAATTCTAAGCGCCTAATATTACTGATTGGAGTATTGACTACTGAATGTTAAAAGAAAGTAGAAGTCATTCAACTAAAGATACAGTTCAGAACCAGAATTTCAGTGGAAAAGCTCGGACTTTTTTCTTTACACTAAGTTCTTCTTGTATGCTTTTTGCGGTGGTTTAAATTATGCATATAGTAAAAAAACCCAGGTAAATATATTTAGAAGTACAAGTATGGATGTGTGTGGAAAACTAAGCCATAGTATAAGGGAAATAAAGACAGATTAAACTATAGCTGATTTTGATTCTGAAACAAAAACCAGTTGTATACTTAGGTGTGTTTTGCATTCCACTAAAATATCTGCTACAATATCACAATAACTGAAAGTACCTATGATAAGGCTGACTCTTCATGCTCTCTCCACTTCCTTAGATTATTGCATTATACTTTAACTGCAATGAAGCATACTATTTTTAAAATTTTAAATATGTGCCCTTCAATTGTCTGTTCTAATACAACTGAATTGCTTATAGATGAATAAACACAGAAATTTGATGTATATCTAGTAGAAAAAATTAATGTTGCTGAATACTGAATGTATCAGTTTTTCGTGAGTGAATCTGTGGATTTCTGAAATACTGGATCACAAAGAGATAAGATTTATTGCTGAGAATTGAAACCTCAATTAATTAGCTTTAACTGCTAGTTATTAGAGTTATTATTAGTTTTTAATGCTCCTGAACAAGACTTCATATGCTGCTGTAGACATGAATATCATTTCTTCAGCTGGAACAGGTTTTTTTTGACATTTTGATGGACTTGAGGCCAGCATTCTACAAATCCTGAATATTAAACTGTGAGTAGATTGAGTGAAAGACATAAAATAATGCTAGAAGCAATTTTTAATTGAATGAGTCATCTTTAAAGGGTTATTTTTCATTGGTGCCAGGTTTTTAAATGATAAAACAGGAAATCTCACAAACAGCTGTGGGATTTTGTTGTGCGACAGTGCAGGGTATGAAGCAACAGCTGGTAAGAGGGGAGGGAGAAGGGGATATGTAATCTCTGTACACCAGCCCTTATGCTAAAGGAAGCTGCATTTAACCACAAATTGAGACTTCTCAGATTGGGCAGATTCCCTAAGCAACAGACATGCCCATGTATTCATTACTGGGTTTTGTAAGCTTACTCTGTCTCCAGTCTCCACCTTTTTTTCCCACTTCATAGTGTTTCAAGATTCAGATTATGAACGAGGAAGCATTGGAAGCCATGGAAGGTAATTGGTTGTCCAAATTCCTGATAAGGGAAGACTTTTTGCATCTGCAGAAGGATCAAAATTTATAATAGAGTACATTTTTTTGTTTATTTTTTCTGGTTTATGATTCAGTCTGTTAAAGCAGTAAATATAGTCTTGAAACACTAATGAAGAACTAGATGAGGGAATATACAAAACCACTGATCTGCCTGGTATAATTCTTATAAAAACTGGAAAATTGGGCACCTTACAACTTTTCCATTTATGTCTATAGTTCTAACATATTATATTACACATTTATTCAAATTTTGACTATAATTAAATGTAAAAGTAAATGTTTGGTTTTAATGGAAATAGAAGCCTCTTCCTTACATTGTCACAGAGGAATTCCCAGCTGTAAACCCTAGCTTATACTTTTTCTTACATAGAAACTCTGTGTTTAGTGAATTAAAGATGAAAGTGCTTGATAAAATTTGCTGACAAAGCCAATTTTGGAGAGATCAAAAGGACCTTGGGAGGCACATAATTTTGATAAATTGAAGAAATGGTGTGTAACAGTAAAAGGAAAACCAATGTAAACAGTATACTCAGAAGAAAAGAGTCAGATACAAAATATAGACTAATAAATATAAAATATAGCGTAATAATTCGTGCTGTTTGTAAGAATCTGGACATTATAAATGAAAGGGAAGGAATGAAGGCAGACTTTATATCTGGATTTACAAATGAAATCAAGGATAAGCTTTACTAATAACAAAATTCCTGAGATAGAAATGTTTATTAGACACCATAACCCTGTTATTCTTCACTGTTCAACCCTGTTATTTCTTAAACTAAAGCTTGTGAGAAAGCTCTAAGGAAATCTAAACCAAATTCAATTGCAGAAGGGGATCTAAGTTAGACATAAAATGTCTACCTTTTTACTGTCACAAGGGAAAGCATTCATATTCTGATGAGGATTTTACAGAGAAATCTTTGTGGGATTATTTTTGATTTGATGATTGCTCATCTGTAAGCTGAATTTTAAGATGAAAAAGACTCACGTACAATGGCAAATTAGTCTTGGCCATCAGCCAAACTCCCATCCAGCTGCTCACTCACTTCCCATCCTCAGTGGGACAGGGCAAAAAATAGGATGAGAGAGCTTGTAGGCTGAGCTAAAGTCAAGATCACTTACCAGTGACCATTACAGACAAACCATGTTTGACTTGAGGAAAAATAATTTCACTTGTTGCCAATAAAAATAGATTCAGATAGTGAGAAACATACATTAAACCAACACTTTTCCTCCTCCCTCTCCTGACTCTCTTGCTCCCTGAGAAGCACAGGGGAAAGGGGGAGCAGGGGTCTATGGTGAGTGGTTCCTCTCTGCTGCTCCTTCCTCACTCTTTTCTTCTGCTTTGGTATGGGTCATTTCCATGGGCTGCAGTCACTCAGGTTAAGTCTGCTCTGCTGTGGGGTCTCCATGAACTGCAGTTCTTCAGGGAATATCCCCCTGCCCTAACGTGGGGTCTTCCATGGGTTGCAGTGTAGGTGTTTACTCCCCATGTTCCCTCCACAGGCTGCAGGACAATCTCTGCTCTGGTGCCTGGATCACCTCCTCCTCTCTTTCTCCTCTTTTCCCCACCTCACAGCGTTGTTTCTCCCGCTTTTTTAACTCACTCCTCACTGCCTGTGCAGCGTTTTTTTCCCTTTGTTAAACAATCCTCAAGGCACCCCCGCCCCGGCCATGGCTCGGCTGCGCCCTGCAGATGGCGGTTAGATCCGGCTGGAACCGGCTGTGTCCAGCTGGGACAGCCCCGGCCGTGGCTCAGCCACGCCCTGCGGAGGGCGGTTGGATCCGGCTGGAACCGGCTGTGTCCGGCTGGGACAGCCCCGGCCGTGGCTCAGCCACGCCCTGCGGATGGCGGTTGGATCCGGCTGGAACCAGCTGTGTCCGGCTGGAACCAGCTGTGTCCGGCTGGGACAGCCCCGGCCTCCCCTCACGGAGCTGCCGCCGCTGCCGAGGCTGGGCACCCACACCCTTCTGCTAACGTACACTCTCAACAAACCAAGCACTAGAAGGAGCTCAAGTCAGATGGTCTTGCTATTTATTTTTTGTGCTTTACTTTATATTGTTCATGGGTTTTTTTCATAAAAAATTGTAAATATTTTGTGAGAAGATACAGTAGTCCTTAAGTCTGTTACTGGGTCTACTCAGGAACTGTGCAGAGAACAGGAGACTAAAGGCAAGGAATGAGCCAGTGGTTTCAATGTATAGAAAGCTTCCCTCCACAGTATTGGCAAATATCACAATGTTCGCCTGTCTTCTGGAGGAGAAAGCCTCAGTGTGGTCCTTGAACACCTACAGAAAACATCTTCATAATTCCATCTAAAAGGTTCATAATTCTTTTTAACACAGCTTCAGACTTCAGTATTGCAGATGTTTGGCCACCATCTGTTAGATGCAGAAAAAGTCATTTGACACTATATCCTTTGAAAAATCTTTATGTTTACCATTTCCATGGTACCTCCATATGTACATGCCCCATCGCTGGGAAACATTCAAGAGCTGGACAGAGCACTGAGCAACCTGATCAAGTTGAAGCTGTCCCTGCTCACTGCAGCACCATTTGACCAGATGACCTTTAAAGGTTCCTTCCAACCCAAACCATTCTATGATTCTACTATCTTCTTTCTCAATATATAAGTAAAATAGGATTTGAATATTTTTTTTTAACTCGAGTTCCTTATACTTGTTTTTTTAAATGAAGGGTAGGGTACCCAGATGTCTGCTGTGATATGGCCTTTACTCACTAGCATTTCTGCTTGTTTCCAGGGCAACTGATAAAATTTTTACTCATTCTAACTTTATACTTAACCAGGTCTGACTGTGCTTTTTCTATACAAAGGAAATCCCTTGTATTTCCTTCTCATCAAGGAAAAGACACACATCCTGGGTACTTCTGCTCAAGTCACGGTACCGAGTTTGCTGTACAGTGGCAAGAAGTGAGGCAAGAAGGTAAGGCCATGACGCTTCAAAGTGCTTCATGCTATATTAGCAGGGACTAGCCATCTAGCCATTACACAGGACATTACAAAGATTGCTCTATTTCCCATTAATTTCATAAGCCTCACACTGGGTTATCTGTGAATGCATGTGTATCACTTACAGTCACTTTTCTTAATAAATGATTCATATTTAATGGGAATAATAAGTGTTGCTGCAAGTTTCTAATACATTTTTTTTCACTGCAATTTCCTTCTCACTGTTCTTTCAAAACACTTAATCATCCATGATAATAATTAGCAAATTCTTGTTAGCTGAAGGGGAAATCATATCTTACAGTATTTGCACTAGATAAACTGGATCCATTATAACCTGTCTCAGCACTATATTTTGCAGGACATGGGAGATGAATTCCCAAAGCATAATCTACTTTTTTATCATAAGCCTAAAAAAATTTCCTCTCCTGATCATCTACTGTAAATATTTTCATTTTGTCTTCAGTAGTAGCATTCTGGCTTAAATGGTGAAGGAGAAATGATATACAAGAAGCTGCTGAACTCCATCATAAAAAATATACAGTACCTGGGGCCTTTTATGCCCTCAGTTATACATGTGCTCCTATTCAATATATGTACATAGCATATATATTGGAGAATGTGGTTTAGTAAGTAATATTTTAATTTAATTGTTTCTGAGAACAGTGAAGGTCTCCTAAAGTTATTCTGCTTTTGATGGACTTTAGTACAAACCAGCAGAAGATGTGAGTGAACAAGAAAGAGGGGTGGGCACAGAATTGTACAAGTGCTGAAATTAGCCTCAGGAGACTATTAAGTCTGACCCCCTGCTTAGAGCAGGGTCACCTAGAACAGAATGCTCAGAACCGTGTCCAGTCTCTTTCTGAACATTTCCAAGAAGGGAGACTCCACAGTGTCTCTAGAAAAGCTATGCCACTGTCACAGAGTGAAAAGGTTTCTTATGTTCATAGAGGATGTCCTTGGTTTCAGTTTGTGCCCATTGTCCCATGTTCTGTCATTGGGTGTTACTGAGAAGAGCCTGTCCTTCTTTTCTCCTTTCCCTTTCATTGTGTATTTATATACACTGATAAGATCTCCACCTCCTGAGGCTTCTGTTCTCCAGAGGTTCTCCAGGCTGTGAAGACCAGCATTTTCTATGCTATTCTCCCCTTGTTTGTAAAGCCAGCCATCTCTTTGTAGAAGGCTATCAGATTGGTTGACATAACATTCAAGATTTAAGAATGGAAAGACATTAATTGTGAGAATATTCTGGCTCTGTATCTTAACCTGAATAAAAGAAGATTTTAAAAAAGATTCATTCAAACCCTTATATCCAAATCCAAGTGGACTACATACTCGTAGAAATACATAATGAGATCCAGACCCAGCAATCCAGACAGTAACACAAATCCAGTTTTAGAATCAATGAAACTAAAGCAGAAGACAATATGGTAGTGTTTCCAGAAATTACATTATTGGACATATACAGCAAATATGTGTCATGCATTACAGAACCACAAAATCAATTGCTCCAAGACAGTATACCTTATCTACTATACTGATTCCTGCTTGATCTTGTGATGATAGGGCAGTAGGTCGTTGAAATTATCCTTCACTATTAGATTCACACCTCCTTCCACTGCTATTGCTGAGAAATGAACCCCGCTGAGTTGCAAAACTGGGTGCCAAAAAAAAGATGGAGATGTACTTATTGATGAACAGAAAGTAGCAGCAGTGGACTTGTACCTAATAAAGAGAGGCAGCACAGGACCACTAAAAATACCACACCACAAGTATGTTACTCTGTAGTGATAAACTGGCAGGCTGCCATGATTAGGACAGGTATTGATTTAAGACAGGTATTGATTGATTTGGAGGCAGGTGTTTGTAAGGCAGCTGTGTGGCTGTAACACTCACTCAGGTGTTCATCCTGTCNGATCCGGCTGGAACCGGCTGTGTCCAGCTGGGACAGCCCCGGCCGTGGCTCAGCCACGCCCTGCGGAGGGCGGTTGGATCCGGCTGGAACCGGCTGTGTCCAGCTGGGACAGCCCCGGCCGTGGCTCAGCCACGCCCTGCGGATGGCGGTTGGATCCGGCTGGAACCAGCTGTGTCCGGCTGGAACCAGCTGTGTCCGGCTGGGACAGCCCCGGCCTCCCCTCACGGAGCTGCCGCCGCTGCCGAGGCTGGGCACCCACACCCTTCTGCTAACGTACACTCTCAACAAACCAAGCACTAGAAGGAGCTCAAGTCAGATGGTCTTGCTATTTATTTTTTGTGCTTTACTTTATATTGTTCATGGGTTTTTTTCATAAAAAATTGTAAATATTTTGTGAGAAGATACAGTAGTCCTTAAGTCTGTTACTGGGTCTACTCAGGAACTGTGCAGAGAACAGGAGACTAAAGGCAAGGAATGAGCCAGTGGTTTCAATGTATAGAAAGCTTCCCTCCACAGTATTGGCAAATATCACAATGTTCGCCTGTCTTCTGGAGGAGAAAGCCTCAGTGTGGTCCTTGAACACCTACAGAAAACATCTTCATAATTCCATCTAAAAGGTTCATAATTCTTTTTAACACAGCTTCAGACTTCAGTATTGCAGATGTTTGGCCACCATCTGTTAGATGCAGAAAAAGTCATTTGACACTATATCCTTTGAAAAATCTTTATGTTTACCATTTCCATGGTACCTCCATATGTACATGCCCCATCGCTGGGAAACATTCAAGAGCTGGACAGAGCACTGAGCAACCTGATCAAGTTGAAGCTGTCCCTGCTCACTGCAGCACCATTTGACCAGATGACCTTTAAAGGTTCCTTCCAACCCAAACCATTCTATGATTCTACTATCTTCTTTCTCAATATATAAGTAAAATAGGATTTGAATATTTTTTTTTAACTCGAGTTCCTTATACTTGTTTTTTTAAATGAAGGGTAGGGTACCCAGATGTCTGCTGTGATATGGCCTTTACTCACTAGCATTTCTGCTTGTTTCCAGGGCAACTGATAAAATTTTTACTCATTCTAACTTTATACTTAACCAGGTCTGACTGTGCTTTTTCTATACAAAGGAAATCCCTTGTATTTCCTTCTCATCAAGGAAAAGACACACATCCTGGGTACTTCTGCTCAAGTCACGGTACCGAGTTTGCTGTACAGTGGCAAGAAGTGAGGCAAGAAGGTAAGGCCATGACGCTTCAAAGTGCTTCATGCTATATTAGCAGGGACTAGCCATCTAGCCATTACACAGGACATTACAAAGATTGCTCTATTTCCCATTAATTTCATAAGCCTCACACTGGGTTATCTGTGAATGCATGTGTATCACTTACAGTCACTTTTCTTAATAAATGATTCATATTTAATGGGAATAATAAGTGTTGCTGCAAGTTTCTAATACATTTTTTTTCACTGCAATTTCCTTCTCACTGTTCTTTCAAAACACTTAATCATCCATGATAATAATTAGCAAATTCTTGTTAGCTGAAGGGGAAATCATATCTTACAGTATTTGCACTAGATAAACTGGATCCATTATAACCTGTCTCAGCACTATATTTTGCAGGACATGGGAGATGAATTCCCAAAGCATAATCTACTTTTTTATCATAAGCCTAAAAAAATTTCCTCTCCTGATCATCTACTGTAAATATTTTCATTTTGTCTTCAGTAGTAGCATTCTGGCTTAAATGGTGAAGGAGAAATGATATACAAGAAGCTGCTGAACTCCATCATAAAAAATATACAGTACCTGGGGCCTTTTATGCCCTCAGTTATACATGTGCTCCTATTCAATATATGTACATAGCATATATATTGGAGAATGTGGTTTAGTAAGTAATATTTTAATTTAATTGTTTCTGAGAACAGTGAAGGTCTCCTAAAGTTATTCTGCTTTTGATGGACTTTAGTACAAACCAGCAGAAGATGTGAGTGAACAAGAAAGAGGGGTGGGCACAGAATTGTACAAGTGCTGAAATTAGCCTCAGGAGACTATTAAGTCTGACCCCCTGCTTAGAGCAGGGTCACCTAGAACAGAATGCTCAGAACCGTGTCCAGTCTCTTTCTGAACATTTCCAAGAAGGGAGACTCCACAGTGTCTCTAGAAAAGCTATGCCACTGTCACAGAGTGAAAAGGTTTCTTATGTTCATAGAGGATGTCCTTGGTTTCAGTTTGTGCCCATTGTCCCATGTTCTGTCATTGGGTGTTACTGAGAAGAGCCTGTCCTTCTTTTCTCCTTTCCCTTTCATTGTGTATTTATATACACTGATAAGATCTCCACCTCCTGAGGCTTCTGTTCTCCAGAGGTTCTCCAGGCTGTGGAGACCAGCATTTTCTATGCTATTCTCCCCTTGTTTGTAAAGCCAGCCATCTCTTTGTAGAAGGCTATCAGATTGGTTGACATAACATTCAAGATTTAAGAATGGAAAGACATTAATTGTGAGAATATTCTGGCTCTGTATCTTAACCTGAATAAAAGAAGATTTTAAAAAAGATTCATTCAAACCCTTATATCCAAATCCAAGTGGACTACATACTCGTAGAAATACATAATGAGATCCAGACCCAGCAATCCAGACAGTAACACAAATCCAGTTTTAGAATCAATGAAACTAAAGCAGAAGACAATATGGTAGTGTTTCCAGAAATTACATTATTGGACATATACAGCAAATATGTGTCATGCATTACAGAACCACAAAATCAATTGCTCCAAGACAGTATACCTTATCTACTATACTGATTCCTGCTTGATCTTGTGATGATAGGGCAGTAGGTCGTTGAAATTATCCTTCACTATTAGATTCACACCTCCTTCCACTGCTATTGCTGAGAAATGAACCCCGCTGAGTTGCAAAACTGGGTGCCAAAAAAAAGATGGAGATGTACTTATTGATGAACAGAAAGTAGCAGCAGTGGACTTGTACCTAATAAAGAGAGGCAGCACAGGACCACTAAAAATACCACACCACAAGTATGTTACTCTGTAGTGATAAACTGGCAGGCTGCCATGATTAGGACAGGTATTGATTTAAGACAGGTATTGATTGATTTGGAGGCAGGTGTTTGTAAGGCAGCTGTGTGGCTGTAACACTCACTCAGGTGTTCATCCTGTCCTTTGGAAGACAGAATGAACATGAGGGACCTTACGATACAGTGCAGCAAGAATATGCTGTTGCAAATCACTCCAAGATAATTTTATACTCACTCTGATGTCATAGTACAATTGTCGAAATTTGAGTGAATTTTAATTGGTTTCATATATATGTTTTCTCTTTAAAAAGAAAACTTCATTTTAGTGTTATTATTTATCAGTGAATGTAAGAAAAAGTGCAATTGTGTCATTGTTTATGTTTCTGTGATGAAATACCTTCTTTGACTCTGGAAACTAGTATGTCCTCTGTGATTCCAGGAAGTGCCATTCCACCATCTTTATTCCAAAATGTGATATAAATCCAGTGAGAACTGGTCTTCAATTTATGATTTTTAAAATTCTACATCAAAATACCTTTTAATGTGACTCCAATGGATAAATTTTTACAAGTCTGTCAAATACTGTCAAGTGATCTTCTGATAGAATAAAACCAATCCTCTTTCTTCAGTCTGTATTAAAGTTATGTAAACAGCTGTAAGTCTTTAATATATCAATATTCATTACAAATACAAAGCCATAAAAATATGTATCATTATTAGAAGAATAAATATTCACTTTCTTTATGGTTAAGTCATATATGACAGTGGATGGGGTCTCCTTACTGATACTCTTATTCTTTGATCATTAATTAAAATGGTATTAACTATTTGTTAGTCCATTATAACAACTTACTAACCAAAATACAAAGAATGATCAAGACCTCTTTGCAGTCCCATGAGGTAGTAGATCTATTGAATTTGAAAGGGATCCCTTATAGGGTCAAGTCTCTTCATTGTGCAAAGGGGTGCTTAGCCCAAAAGAACTTCTGCATATGCAAATTCTGTGTAATGCCATTGTTACTGGTCATGACATCAATTGTTATGTAATGACATTAAATGTGGATGCATCTATAGAAGAGTAAACTATTAAATGATTCCTAAATGTATAACCTCCATATTTTTTATGTCTTATTCTATTTCAGGGAAAGGACAGGTTATTTCAGTAACTGTACTTTCACACCATTGTGTGATTTTTTTCTGTGTTAGACATCATGCTTTCTGCAATTGTGCCCTAATAACTTAGTATTGCACACAGATCCACAAAGGTATTCTGTCACTTCTGGGAAATTATTTTATTTAATTTGACTTTAATCCAAGATATTATGCAGCTATAATTGTATCAGTATTTTATCTTGAACTATATGCCATGACAACACTTTATTTTAGAAAGCATGGAGAACAATCTAATTAGTGTTACAAATATGAAATAAATGGCAATGAAAGTGGAGTGGCTGGGTAGATCTAACTGTTGCATGAATAGACATAATTAGATAGTACATTGAATTTTAGAAAAACAAGAATTATGGAAGTAAAATTAAAAACAGAAGAAAAATAGCATATTTACTGAATAAGAATTGAAGAAGATCTGTGGGACTTCAACATAGTGGTACTATTTAATTAATCTTTTTATTTTCTGGCAATGTAAGGTGACATTCAAACTTACCTGAGGATTTTGAAAGTGTATTACTCACATAACCATCATGGACAGACACGTATCTTAGATTTAATTTGTCCTGCAAATTAGGTGATGCTTATTGTAGATTTTTAACTATTGGCAGGAAAGAAAGTTTAGGTATACATGTCATAGAAAGCAAGCTCAGCTAGTCTTCCTGGAAGACATAGTGAGCATATCTGTGCTACAATAATCATGCTGAAATATCTGTACATCTGATTAGAGATAAACATAGATGAATGTGTTTCTATTTTGTCATGATTCAGGATTATGTAAAAGGCATGTGGCCTTTCTCTATCTGAATTAATTTTAAGGGTATAATTAAAATAGAGCCAGATCTTGTCTCCTGCCTGTTAGTCATAGAAAACTGATAAACTTGCAGTTTTTCATAAGTTATTTACCACCTTCTGAAATATAGTTTACTACNTTCTTTTTCTTTCTTTTCTTCTTTCCATATATTACTATTAAGACATTTCACTTACTTTGTCAGTTTGGCCATCATACAATCTGTTTGTGCTGTCACTTTAATACTGAAATACATTTTCAAATAAATTTTCATCCCTCTGTTTCTCATTTGCAATAGGAAAGAAGTAGAGCTATACATGATATACAGTAGGAAATAAAAAATCCTCAGGAGCAATTTCGAAAAGTCTTCTGGCTCTGCATCTACAGCGTTACATCTCTTGATTCTTGTAATCTTCCAGAGGAATTGACACTGAAAACTTGGAAAAGTTGGAAAATTGCTATAGAGGCCAAACTTTAGCTCAAAATTATTTCTGGAGAAAACAGAATTTTTAAATTCAACCTTAATTTTTACTCGCAGAGTAAACAGAGTAAAGCTAATATTTCAGAATATATTTTACCCCCTCTGGATTTTATATCTATTATGAAATACGCAGTACTATTACTTTTTATTTTCTGCTACAACTGACTGTAAAACATATTTACTGTTTAGATTTACTGTAAGCTTTCAGACAATATTAGTGCCTGAAATCTTTGCTCTGGTAAACAAAACCATAGAGAAAGGGGCGTGTTGGGAAGTGGCATAGTAAATTAAACTACAGCGAAGAGTCTAATCATAATTATATGAAGAAATTATCAGAAGTAGAAATGATTCTCCTAATACATTAGTGTTCAGGAATTCAAACCTATAAATTGGCTACTACTTAAGATTATAGACTTCTTATTCTGCACACAAGCAAGTCATTAACTTTACGTTCCCTTCTTATGACTCTCAGGCTCTTGCCCTTTTAATTATAAGATCCAGAGGGTAGCTTTTATGTTACTATTATCTCTACTAAATTTTGAATAAAAGCTGCATTGAAACTTGATATATTACTCACAGGTAATTGCCTGATAGCTTCTTAAAATATGTAAAGTGCTATTCTGAAAAAGTAGCCAGATATTTGGTACTTTAGTTTCCCCTTTGTACACGTACAAATACTCACTTTTTAAAATGTAAGATTGGTAATTATAAGTTAAAGTTTAATGTAGATTGTCTATATTGGCATGTTGTAGAAGTGCAATCTAAACTTGTTGATTTCTCATGTTTCTTTATGTTTCTATTCATGTTATCATAGGCCAAATTTCTACACTGAAATACACAATCATTCAGTATGATATTACAGATTTGTGGGAAAGGACAATGAAAAGTTAAACTTCTTCATATATGTGAAATACATTAATATATTTTAGTCTATTATATGCCATAAATATGTTACAAATAGAAATCATACATTGCAGAGCTGCACACTATTGCCTTGTTTTTTAAAAAAATATAAATTGATGATTATTTGATGAAGGTTTATCATTGCTGCTTCTGTTAAAGGGAAAAAAAGTCAACAAAAATATCTAAAAGTGTTTTTAAACTAAAGAAAAAGAACTCCATGAAATGAGAGCAGCTCTGAGGTGCTGAACATTTTCAATCTTTTTTTTTTTTTCCCAACTAGTTTCTTGGATTCCCACAGGTGCAGCGCAAACACATTTCTTAACATTCTTGGGACTGTTCCACTTGCTGAGACTACTGCTGTTTGCACTTGTGTTAGAAGGGCCTGGTAGATGGCAAGTTCTTATCAGAAAAATAATCAAAGAACACCAGAGGCCAAGAAAAAGCTTCCATCTTCTAACTTCCAAATGATAAAGATGTTCCTTCCATTTCTTAAAGACAAGAGACCAAAGGACAGCAAACATAAACAAGAAGGCTTTGGTAGCTTAGTGGCTGGAAGTTGTTACCAGAACGCCCAAGCTTCGGGTCCTAGTTCAAGGAATGCCTTTGCATTTCAGGTGAAAAAAAGATCTTCTGAAATCCTTTTGTAGCAGAGAGCAGTATCCATGCTCCCTATCCTTTAGCCAGATGTATTCTTCATTAGACTGTGCCACATGTTCCTTTCTTTGATCTTCTGTGTCTGTGACTCTTGCAATTTTCTTTTCAGGGTAGACAGTTTCATCAGGAGAGGCACAGAGATGAATAGACCAGCCCTGTGTCCCTCAGAGGGCTCACATGGCAGAAGTAGGTGGGAGGTGAGCTAACCCCTCTTTAGAGGCTTGAGGATTCCACAGGGGAACCAACCATCTGCAAACTCCACACAGAGGGTGCCAGATACTCAGCTCTGGAGAACAAATGGCTGTGTGAATTAACTGCAGCAACTTCTGGAGACTGTACAGGGGACCTGACATTATGATATAAGGTCTGTAGATATTGTAACTAGATAAACCAATCTGTCCTAAAATGCTGACACCACCATGATAAAAGATGAAAGAAGATGATAAAAGATAGCAAAATTAAAAGTATTAACATTGTCTGCACCAAAACACTGTATAATAAGCTCTGGAGAGGGGGAAAGGTTACCTAAGGCCTTTTATTTATTGCTATAACTCATATAAAGAGTGCTTAAGCCAGCAGTGCTTGTCAAAACCATCCACAAAACCACTAAGTCACAATAAAGATGTGTCTACAGTGCCAACCACTGTTAGGAGAAGGGGAGGAGGAATATGAAGATCACAGAATGAAAGTAGACAGTTGTGCACCAGCCAAAAATTCTCCTAATACTGAAGCTGTTCACTTGTGTTTTGACAACTTTTGGGGCTGCAATGCTCTTCAGCTTTAGGACTGGATTGAGTTCCTGCTGAGCACTGATTTTACAATTTATGGTGCTTGCAGCAATTACATTATTTAGTATCAGTGGTGAAAATATGGGAGAGAAAGGAGAAATACAGCTAACCTTAGTATTATAATTTTTACCTCATGAGAAAAACCCTTCAATAAATAATTGAAGAATGTTAGGAGAGGAGGAAGATTGCCAGGATTAAAGTTGTTGTTTTAATCAGAACCATACTGCTTTTTGTACTGCTTGGTGGCAAAACACTTTAAATAAACAGCTATAATTTAGGTGAATGTTCAGATGGTGCCCTGTTGCTTGACTGCATCATATTTTCAGGTAAGTGTATTAAATAATTGAAGAAATCCCTGGCTGCATTGGTCCTTTTAACATCTTGTAGTTTAAAGGGTAAGATTACTAAATTATTTAGCTCAGTTCACAGATTTTTGCACTGGAGTAATAAAGAACAGAAAAAAAATCATCACATAGTTCTGTTAATATATGTCATAAAAGGAGAAATTAAAGAACTATCAGAGATATACTGACACACACACATATCTATATATACATTCATATATATGAGGAAAACTCTGAACAGAAACACAATTTTAACTTCCCCCAAAAGTCTTTTCAGTCCTAAGTATGTATTCTTTGCCTTATATTTTTACCATTTTTTGAAGCAAGATTAAAAGAACCTAAATGCCTTAGGACTACTTTAGGCATGTTTTAAATGCTGACTTTTAACAAAGCAATAAAATGAACACTCCATGCCTACCTCCCTTAGTATCTTTTGATGTCTACAATTTTTGTGCATCACCACTTTGTCTGATGAGGGACACCAGGGCTATTACGGAGTCACAAACTAGATATTGCCAGGGCTGTCCCCAGAGGGGTCTTTATTGATGCACATATTCAGAGTCTCCTAGAAGACACTGATAGCACTGACTTCAGAATGATGGGCATGCTACTGTTTGTGCAGTATAGGAAGCCTTTCTAAAATGAAGATCTGTGCTGTGTACTGCTTGACTTCTGCTGTGTTATTCCAATGCCATCAATTCTCCCAAATATCAGAATTTGGGAGATCTGGATCTTAGGCTACCTTTTGATGAAACCTCCAAGGCTGAAACACATGTGGCAGCATGTCTTGGTAGTACAAGGCCAGACTGCAGTGCTTGAGCACTTTTCCTATCCTCTATGCTGAAGCTGACCTCTGCAGCTTCATTTAGAATTTCTGTAGAAATCATTGCAGCCAAAGAATGAAAAAATGTAATTCTCAGGAACTAGGTCTGACTGCCACTACATTTTGCACAAGTATTCCTTAATGCAAAAGACAAGCGTTCTTCCTATCACCTTTTTCACTGGACGATGCTAGGAACAGCTTTACATTCATCTTACTGCAGTTAGTAATCACACTCTCCCTGAGGACCCTAGGTTTGCTATTGCGTGGTTGTCCAACTTCTGCAAGTTTTCTTCTGGTGTTTCTGATCACCCACTATCTGATCCCAGCTGTCTGCTGGGAGAGGAGAGCTGACTCACAGAGAGAGAAAGGCCTCAAGTTCTGGTGTCTCATTTCTGAATGAATCAATTAGTCAATAGTACTGAAAAATACACATTGGTCCCGAGCCTTTGCCCATTATACTTCCAGTAGGCAGCATAGCTTCTACAGGAGCAATGGAAAAGGGGCCAAAATCCACATATGTATGTGCTGATTTTGGCTGATATAGAATTGCTTTCTTTCACAATAGCTGCTATGTGGCTGTGTTTTGGATTTGTGCTGAGAACAGCACAACCTGTTGGTAATCTAGTGATGTTTTTGTTATTGCTGAGCAGTGCTCATACAGCATCAAGGCCTTTTCTGTTTCTTACCTCACCCCAACGAGTGGGCTGGTCATGCACAAGGAGTTGGGAGGGGACTCTCCTGGGACAGCTGATCCCAGCTGACCATATGGATATTCCACTCCATATGACATTGTGTTCTGCAATAAAACTAATGGAAAAGGCTGATGGGGGGACGAGCTGCTCAGGGACAAAATTGGGATAGATTAGTCAATACTGAGAAATTGTTTTCATTTTTATCACCTGCTTTTCTTGGATTTTATTCCTCTCTGTTATATTATTAGTAGTATTATTGTTGTTGTTGTTTTCTTGTTATTGCTTATTATTATTTAATGTCAATTTTTAAACTGCCTTTGTCTCTACTCATGAGTTTTATCACTTTTACCCTTCCAATTCTCTTTCCTATCCCCCAGGGGTGGAGTGGGTGAACAGCTGTGTGGGGCTTAGTTGTTGTCTGGGGTTAAACCATGGCAATATGGAAAGTGCTGATAATTTCTTCATGTGGTGTTCATATCTTTTCTTTAAACTTTCAGTACTGGAAGTGAAAGCATATTCTCCAATGCACTGTTTGATAGCTTGCACGTGTTTCTTACAGCGTCAAGGAACCTTGAAAGGAATACTGAAGAACACAAGAGGACATATGGTCGAAGGTTGTGATTATATGCAAGTTCAAGAGATGCATCTCTGAATTTTCTCATCAGACTGTGGGGCTGACTGTACTGTCATATGTGGAGTTGTTCTTGATGGTTAACTTTCAGCAGACTAATGCTTTAGAAATTATTTTGTTTGGTCACTTTAGTAGGAGGCTTCAAACGCCAATCTGCCCAAGATTGTTACTGTCCCTTTAAGCTCCAGGGGCCAAAACCAGAATCAGAGTGTCTTGCCCCAGTTTTGCAGAGGTGAGGGATGTTGGGGCTCCTATTAGAGTCAGGAACACTCAAGGAGGGTTTTCTTTTCATTCTTGCAGGCCTAGTAACAGAATTGCTTCTCTAAGCAAAGGCAACACAAGGCAGAAGCCTTTTGTTTCTCTCTAAACTCCTTCCCTGGCACAGGCCTCCAAGAAACTGGATTTCACAATCCTAAACTATTTCAGGGCAAATTTCACAAATACTTGTCCACAGGTGCTAGCCGAGACTGGTGGGGTCAGGGCTGGCCTTTTTGATGCCCTGGGGAGCCACTTCTCCCTGCCTCACCCCACAACAGCAGCACGACACCAGCTGGGTCCAGTGGGCTGAAAAGTAGCAGAGAAATTGACACTGCGGGTTCAGAGGTGCTGCCACTGGGAGAGGCCCTGTCAGGTGGCGTGGAGCAAACGTCTTGGTAGCACTTGACTGGGTTTGGATTCCAGGTTTCCTTTGCTTTTGTACTTGTTCCCTGTTGGTGGTTGTTTGGAGGAAGAGGGTGCTTTGTTATTGTGGAAGTTTGGATGCTGTGTTTTATTTTTAACTCTCTCTCCACCACATGGCTGGGAGATCTGCTATTTTGCCTTTGTCCCCTGGACCACATGATCTTCTGTGGAGGCCACTGTTTTGGAGAGGGACTTCTATGCCACCTTGTTTTCTTTGTTCCTGGGAGTCCAGGCCATGCCATTATGTTTATTTTAGTCAAAATTATATGCCTAGGCATATACAGACATTGCAGCACAGTTTTAAATAAGCCAACAGATGAATTAAAATTAAAATTAAAGCTTATCAGATTAAGGTAAATGTTTGCAGATGGACCAGCCTACCTGAATTCTACACCATGCAGATCTTATTATAACATTGGTGCTGCAAATTTTTACATTACTTTTTGTTCAATTAACATAGATTTTTTTTCTATAAATCAAACAGCTAGAGTTCAAATTTGCAAGCTGAAACAGTGGGATATGTTCATGTGGCCCTCAGTCACCAGGTCCTGGGTTTTACACCAGCTAAGGTAAACCCCTGAGCCAACATCCAGTCACTTAGATGATTCATTTCTTAGCCTCCTGAATTTCAACTATAGAAGTGATGCATGTAAATTGTAGTGATGATCCTATATACCTTTCTTCATTATTTGTTTTTTCCAACTAGAGCCATTAAAAAAAATAATTAGCAGTCTGGTTTTGGCAGCTGCACACTATTACCTCAGCAGAGAGGTTCTGAAATCTGATTTGTGTGTACTGTTTGTGGAGTATAGGAAGCCTTTCTAAAATGAAGATCTGTGCTGTGTACTGCTTGACTTCTGCTGCGTTATTCCAATGCCATCAGAAATATTCATCAACTATGACCTTCATTTAATTAGTCCTTTCAGTTTCCTCTTGGTATTGTTTTTTACTATATATATATATATGGGATCTACATGAGTCAGCCTGCAGTCTCTGGTACTTGCTGTACCCTGATGTTTTAATTTTTTTTCTTTTGCTGCTTTCACAAAATTCATGTATTCTCTCTCTGGTACTGGTTCCTCATAAACTTTTTGTGTTGTTAAAGGTTTAGGTCCACAAAGGCTCTAGGATGATGTTAGAAGTCTTGCCTGGGAGAAAAAAAAATTCTTCTGCAAATAGTAAGGCAATTATAGTAATGTATTTCACACATAGTTTTTCTTACTGAACAAGAATAACAACAGGTGCGAAACAGCACCAACTTCAACTTCTACTTTCTCATTGCAAACAGCAGGTTTGACTTTATGACAAACATGTGAAAGGCATTTGCAACCAGTTTAGGGAGGAAAAAAATACAGATTGTCATTAGGACCAGATGACCTTAAGAGTGTCTTTTCAACTTCCCACAGTGTCTGAGCTTCCTAATTAATCATTTGGATATGTTGAAAAAGGACCAGAGGAATATTTGTGTGAATTGCTCACAAATGAGGAAATATCAAATGGTGACAGAGAATGACAACATGAGTTAGAAAAAAAATCAAGTTAATTGGAAAATTTCCAACAAATGAAACTATATTTACATTGAGAATGCAAATATATGCCTATAGTGATACCAGAATTCATATAAGCCTCAGGATCATAGTACGCCAATATCAACTACATCATGGTATTACATGTCAGGAAAAAGAGAAGTGTATTACAATAGATATTTTTGGACTGTAGGTCATACTAAAAGAATACAGATTTAATTTCTATGTAGACAACTCTGGGTGTATAAAACTAGCTGTTTTAAAGATTTTGACTGCATTAAACATAAACACAGTGTTTCCACATGACCAGCTTTCTTCACAAGCCCTGGGAACAGTTCTCTAATGTCATTTCTAGTCCAAACTTTAAAGACATGAATCTTATGTTTCCTTTTCTGTCATCACAGATTCTTGACCACCTAAGGCCTCTTTTTCAGCAGTGGTCATAGCAATTTGATTTGCTGAAACACACCAAGAAATGCTGTGAGCCAGACTCCCTGCTCCCCTAGTTGGGCAGAACTAGCTGCAAAAAAAAATGTGAAATAATCAAAACAGCTGAGAAAACACAACACAGTCTCCCTGGTCAAATCATATTTGCTCTTTGAAAGCAAAGAATTGTGTTTCAGGAGCTGCTGGCTATATACAGACAGAAAAATGGCAGAAAAGTGTTTTTCCTTTACAGAGGCCCCATCTCTGCCACCTTTAACTCTGAGCAGTGGAGTAAACACACACATACACAGTCACACTTAGAAAAAATGTGTTTTAGTTAGAATATTTTGTCTCAGCTACATTCTGTATAACTACTTTTAAAGTGAAAAAAAGGCATGGACAAGTCTCTGGAGAGCAGTGCCCTTTCTTGGCTGAGCAGCTATGTACTACTACATTAGGAAGAGAAGCACATACAGAGTCTTCTTCTTGCCACTCCCCTCTTACACTGAAAATTTTGCATTCTTCTGTGCAGAAGTGTTAGTTTCTGTCCTCAAATTCTCTGGACTCCCCACTGAGGAAAGTTTTAACCCTGAACCTGGATACCAGAAGTTCACATTATCATCTCTTCCAAACATATTTGTAAATAAAATGGACTGTGTGTGCATTAGATATTCATCATTAGTTTATGCTTACCAGACTGTATTTTAAGGTGGTAGTTCAATGTCTGCAGAGAAGTTTAACCTTTAAAATTTTCTGGGGAAAACACAGTAGCTATGAGCTTTCTGGTATCAAAGAGCTTAAAATTTCTGGGTCTCATCTTTGGCCTTGAATGCCTTGAGTTGTGCTTGTATTGAACCTTAAATGCCATGGGGTATTTTCATGTTCAGTGCAATCAATATGCAGTTTAACTTCAGCCAAAACATTGAGCTGCTTCTCAGTTTGAGAAAGGGCAGAAATAGAGTAATGCATTTTTTTCCTATTTAACTGAAAATGATTTGTAAGAGATTTAGAATTATGTAATGTCAAAGTGACAGAAAGTGCATTCAGCATATAAGCACCTTTCTAATCCTACCCGGGATTGCAATGTCATTTGCACCAATGAAGATAAAATGTAATTCTGCTGAAATCAGATGAGTTATTCTCAGGTACGTGGGTGGCTGCAAAGCACATAGAATGGTGTCATGCCCTCCAGACAACCATAGTTTTAGTATTCAATACTTGATAGGATACAAAAGTAAGAGTAAGTAAGACTAGCTAACCTCTGCTATTTCCATAGTCAGAATTAGCTGCACTTATTGTAGCAGAACAAAATGAGAATAAGATAACTGGCAGAACAATGTTTTCCTCTCCACAAAAATATTTCCAGATATGTTTTTTGAGATTTAAAGAGAAATCATAGCAAATTTATAAATCAAACAGAAGAAATGCAAGTAACGAAGAATTTAAAAAAAAATTACTCTCCTGTTTTCCAAACTTCTCCATGAGACCAAGTCCTGAAGTTCTATTAATGTTTCAGTGTGTCAGTGCAGACCTTTGAAGGTTCTGTAAGGGAGGAAAAAAAATTACAAGGTGGCTTGACTAGGAAAGATGTTTCTGGTAATTATTTTCTTAGTAATTTAGTAGTAATTTCTTAGTAATTTAACAGAGAGTGTTTGATAAAAGGATACTATAAATGTAGGCCTAGGAGTGGAAAGAGAAGAATCTCTTTTTTGAGACTTTTTATGTCTACAGCTGTGGTTCCCAGGAACACAAGAGCCTTGTAAATATGCGGCGCAAGCTAACAATTGCAGCCTGATCTGTGCTGGCTGTGTAGGAGACCTAGCAGACCTGGAGCCAGAACAGGACAGAGACAAAATGAGGAGCTGAACCCAGTGACACGCACAGCAATAACTTTCATCACTCTCAGGTATGAAGATTACAAAAATATTGGATTCTGCTGATGCTGGGGCTCCCCTATCCCTAATAGTATGTTAGTACAAGTCAGGAGACTTTTATTTTAAAGTCATGTCTGAATATTCAACTGTACAAAAATTTCAGGGCCTAATGCTCTGTGAGTCTTCCAGACTAGCAGAGTTACTGATGCATACAGAAGCTAAAGAAATCTCAAAAATAAATTGCCTGAGAACTGAAGCAGAGATAGTTGTGAAAACTAAAGCTTTTGCTTTTAGTAGCAATTCTCTCTAAGAGAATCTTTAATTGCTTTGTTGAGCAATTCTGCAATACAGTAATGTCTAACATGTGTTGGCTTGCACAATTAAGACTTTTCTTGCTTGTGCTTCTAGTACCTGGGAGAGCTGACTGAGTCTAAGCAACTGGTTTCTAATTCAATTTTATATGACAATATTAAAAGATGCTTATTCGATATATTTAAATTTGTTTATACTTACTTGGGACATAACCAGGATGCAGTGGAAACATGGCAAGTTTAATTAATTTCAAACTTTTAGCTTATTTCCTCTGTTGACGCTTGACCTGATGTTAGAAGCAATGTACTGTGTTGTTTTTGGAACCTAGTAATAGTTAAAGTATCTGATACTTATTTTCTTCTACTTTATTTTTCCTTGCTATTCTCAGATATAAACAGGCTGTCTTTCTTTGGGTTCAAATCCAGCCATATAGTTACATCATTTGCAATATGTCAAGCTTTGCTGCACGTTCTCTTCTGAAATACTTTCTTTGGGTGTTTGGAGTAAAACTGATCCCTGTTTCATATTAGCCTCGTTAGTAGGGATGTAAGATAACTAAGCAATAACTCTCTCAAACAAGTTGTATACATGCATTCCACTTCTATGTTTTTTAATTATCCTATAAGAAATCCTGCAGTTATTGTCCTTACTTTATTAGAGTATTTTCTTTTCCTTTGGCATGGAATAAATAATAGTGACAACTTTTTTTTTCCAATTAATTATCAAGTCCTGTTTTCACAAAAATGTTTTCTCCTACTCAACTAACTCTATAGATGGTCAGACTGTATTAATAAAATTAATTATTTGCAATTTTGCCCATTATTTTGTGAATAATTTATCTGGAAATAATTGGTCCAGATTCTCAGATGCTTTTAATCAGAAGAGCTCTACTGGAACCCAGAGAATTTTACTGATTAAAACCAGCTGAAAATTTGATCTATCTGCTGCCATGGTGGGCTTAATGTTGAACACAGGCTTTAACATGGAATTAATTTGTATAAGCTAAAATTGCTTTACTTTTATTTCTTATTAACTTTCTTAGCATGAGTACTCTCAAAACCATAATGGTATCTTAAAAATGTAGCATTCGTTTGAGTTCAGTTACTTGGCTAAATCTTGAAAATCTTTTCAACAAGGCATCAGTTGCTCAAGAAAACATCCACTTCAAAGAAAACCACAGACAAACCATGTTTTAGGAGCAGCATAAGGACAATCCCTTTTATATACTGATCATGACATTCAATGTCAATGGTAAGTACCATGCTTGTGGTTCCTGCTCTCCTTTCTGTAGCTACTGTCAAAAGATTCACAATCAAAATAATTTTTTCCTGGCCTTCCCACAGCACCACAGTGAGGAACATCACAGCTGAGAGTGTCTTTGTCCCAAATGTCTTTATTCTATCAGTAACAAATGCTGTCACTGAGCAGCTGCTCCTGTGGGTAATAAGTGTAGCAGCATCTCAGCATGTGCATTATCTAATGAAGCTGGGTGATAATTTTAGCATGTAATTCGAAAAGATCACAAAATTCAGATCATGAGCTTTCTGGCCAATGCTCTAACTTGCAAGCAGACTAGCAAAAGTAAAGGGCTGAATTGTGTAGATTTCTGTTATATTGTAAAAGCTTTTCAAACAAAAATGGAATAGTAAATAGTTTAAGAGAAGTGAAAGGATATTTTTGACCAAGACTTTTAGAATGTTCTCCTTCATTAAATTGCAATAAATGTTTTCTTCTGTCCCATTGTCACAACAATGGTGAAACTGAAATAAACCATGGCATGAAGAACTTTTAACAGCATTTTTAAGGCTCCATTTTCACTTCAGCAGGAAGGACAATATTCCTGCAAGGAAATGATGAGATTGAAAGTGTTAGGATTTATTTATAAATGCACTTCCTCAGTTTTATTCAGGAAGCTGGAAACTATTTTATGGGACTTCATGTGAGTGCGTAGGGAGAGGGGAAGAGAATAGGGTTCCACAGAACTGGGCACCAGAAAATAATTTTTTTAGAGGTAATTGGTAGCCAAGAAACCAAAGGTATCCAATTTCCATGTTCATTCCTGTAATAGGAACTTAGCACAAAGTGCCAGTATCATCCAACTATTTTGTTTAAGAGTGACCTGGTAAATATTGAATATTTTTTTATATTGTTGGACAAAAGATAACAGAATTCCTGGAGGAAAAAGTGAATTAAAATCCTGAAAAAGATGATAACAAATTTTTTTAAAAATTATTTATCTTCTTCCAATCATTCATATTGTTATGGTAAGTCTCTGAATTTTGTGCCCTGACATTGAATGTGTTGTTAAAATTATAAATGTTTCTAATGTTGGCTAATGCAAATGTAGAATTTTTAAAATTGATTATTTTGAAATTATTTTAAGTAAACTAATATATCATATATGCTTCATATTCTGAGTATCTGTTTTCAGTCATTTCAGATATTTTCACATATTCAGGTCTACACCACTTCTGAATTTTGACTGCTTTTTTAGCAGGTAGGTGGAATTCTTCCTTTATACTGAGACATAATAGCTAAAGGACTTAGTGATTACCAATGGCACAGTTAAAATTTCTGATTTCTATTACTTAAAATGAATTAATTTTTTGATGAAATTTATTGATGTATTGATGATGATGAAATTTATTGATATATTTGATATTGAACATAGCTTCTGCTTCATATTGGATGACACATAGAAGGAACTGAATAAATATTTTGGTTGTATCTGTAAATGTTTTCCTTCTTTTTTCTTCAAGGAAGGGTGTATTTCCTTTCTCTACTATGTTAGCATCCTTAAGGACAACCTTCTTGTAGTAAAAGAATATCCTGATACTTAGGAACATGATTTTATGTGTCAGGACTTCAGCCTGGGTAAACAGGAAGCTATCAACCTAAACCTGTATAAAATAGGTGTATTCAGCTGAGAAGCTGATCCTTGAAAATCTAATGATGGGGTTTTTTTATTTAGAAGAAAATAAAGCCTTTTAATTTGTGTAACTATCTTTTGGTTATTAGATTGTAACTATCTAATAATACGAGGCTTTCTCAAAATACGTGGTCAGAGAATGAAAATAACTTGGTAGTGGAAAGAAATGAAAGATCAGAAATCCTTCCCAGGAGTCTTACTGAATTTACCTTTCATTTCACTGTGTTTCTGAGGATTTGGGATAGAAAATATTGTGCAAGTTTTATTTGACTCTGATCGTTCCTGCATCAGCTAACTGCACTCCAGTAGAATTTTGCCCACTTCAGTGCCACAGATCTCCAGTAATTTCATTTCACTTTCAATGAGTGAGAATTATCCCCATTACACTATTTTTGGAATGTAAAAGTCAGGGAACTTTTCATCAAAAAACATGCTCCGTAAATACCTGATATGGTAGTTTCAAGCTTTTCAATCCTGAATTTTAATCCCAAAGTGATTTTAACTTTCCCTTTATAAATGTCATAGCTATGGTCTCCTGTACTATAGGAAACTTGCCTTCTCTTGTTCCCTTCTGTAACAGTTCAAGAACTGCTGACCTCATCGTTACCAATGTAGGATGTTGGAATTTACTGTTTGGAAGTGGTTGACTGAAATTTCATGTGGGCTAAACAATTTTTTTTTTTTTTTAGCAATATTGCCTTCATCCTAGACATCTGTAATAAAGGTGTGTTGCTATCTAATGGGATTTCTTATATTAAATAGTAGAGACATTGTAGTCTGTTTTAAAACAGCACTCACTGCAGAAAGTGATGGTAGAGCTTCTAGAAGAATTAGGTTTACCAGAAGAATCTAAACCTTGCTTATTTGGCAAAAAAATTACAGCCCATGCAAGACAAGAAAAGTAGATTTACTTTTTGGAAACAGGTGATCAATAATAAAAAATAGGAAAGAGAAAGTATCTGAGAGGGTGCAATAATGAGCTACTTTTCCAAATATTTTCATGGTTGGGGGATTTACAGTTGGACTGTTTCTAACTTTCTTAGAAATAACTGCTGACAGTGTCAAAGTCAAGGATTATAAAAGATTTAATTGATAAGAAATAACATACTACCTATGTGTATTTTCCATTGTGAAAGGTTTTATTGAAATACAGTCATTTCTTTTTCTGTGCCTTCCTGAACATGATAGAACTTTTCTGCTGGTAGACTTGTAAATTAAGGGAAAATACAGAAAATATCAAGAGATATCAAAGATTTTTCTGTAAATCATGTGGTTAATAAATGAGCAAACTGATATATACCTTGGTACTGGCAAAAAGTATTACTGAAAATTGTATTAATGCTCTTCACTTTATCAGTATATTCTCAGAACCTAGTGTTGTGATGTTCTTCTGAATCTGTTTTGCACTCTTTTTTGCTCTGATAGATGACTTTGTCACTTTAAAGAATTATGCTGATCTTCCAGATCATTTAATATCTTTTTCTCTGAAAAACTCTTTCTTGGAAACTTTCTAAGAAATCCTAAAAAGCACCAAACTTTTAAAATAATGAAAGCACATAAGACCTATTAATTGTACTTTTGAGGAACAGTTAGAAAATAAGCTTTTTTTGTGTGTGTGTTCTTAAGATTGAACTTCTTAAGAATATAGGAAAATAGATATTAAAAAAGTGAAACAATATATCTTATAAGGCACTTTATGTGTAATGTAGAAATTATGATGTCAGCCTCTATGGCTGTTACGATCCAGTTACTAAAAGTGCTAGAGAGATGCCTCTGCGTGAATTAAGGTGCAAACAAGACTGTATGCCAAAGTCAATAGCATGGATTTCATTTAACAGTAAATGTGAGGGAGAGAGAAAGAGAGAGAAAGAAATAGAAAAAGGCAGGGTGGTGGGGGTGTGGAGAGAGAGTGACAGAAAGACTAATTAAGTAGAAAATATCACCACTGTGTGGATCAGAATGGCATCCTGTTGATTCTCTTCTGGTTTTCTCAGTGGTGAGGGTCTCACAAAACACGGAGTTCAGTGAATCAAGATATGTTCAGGCTAGTTGGGAACACCCAGGTACCTCCTGTGGCAGGGAAGTTTTACACTGTTTCTTGACGTAGACTCTGGATTGGTTGCATCACTTTGCATCACGTGCAGTCCTCTGGTGCAAAGCCTCAGGAATGAGTCTGGGGGTGCTTTGGGGGTCTTTGATGGTTTATGATCCTTCCTCAGCTGCCTCTCACATGAATGTCCAAGGTGCGTGTGGCCTTCCCAGGGCAGGAGGATTTTACAACCAGTGAGAAAATCCAGTTTGTGCGAGGGAGGATGGGTGTTCACCACACCCCCAAAAACTCTTCTCCTCTCTCCTTGGTTTGAGGGGAATGTGTGCAAACCTGGCCTCAGCAAATGATTCCATGGGCTATGGCCTCCCCCACCCCAAATCCAGCCAGAACTGGTTTTCCAGACAGCTGCTTAACCGGGTTTGGCTTTCCTTGTGGATGCATTCTTCTACCTCAGCCTTGTTTACTTTTCCCCAACCTGAGATAACTGAATAATAGAGTCACTGTTAGGTGGCACAACTCACAGTCCAGTTCCAGTCAGGAAGCATATTCAGGGAAGGGTGGGCTTTGGTGGTCACAGCTCCTTTACACAATTTTGCCATAATGGGCAGAAGTCCTTCTTAATAATGCTTAAACCAATAAATTTCAAGCTCTTATAACGGCCAAGCAGTCAACAGCAGTGATGCAATATTATAGATATGTGCTGCTGTGGTTTTGGCTAAGATATACAAGTGCCTTGAGAAAAGATGTTTGTACACACGCTTATTAAAGATGATCTCTAAATGACTGCCACATCTACACTTCATCTTGATCCAAAAGATGAGTTTCTCTGCCAGCTACAGAAACCAGTATAATTCTACTAGGTGGTCACTAATCTTAGACTGATCTTTGACTTTGATTTTATGTCCTTAACACAAATACACATTCCATGCATTTGGAATGCTGGAATATAGACCAACATTCCAGCTGGAATATAGACCAACAAATACGATAATAATTCCATTGAGCATTTTTGTATACTTTTTTCAGAATATTTAACCTAAGCTTAAACAGACCATGTTGAACATGTATTTTCTTAGGTCAAGTATTATATTTGTGCATAAATTCAGACCACTTTAGAGTAGTTTTAGAATGTTTCTGTCTCTGCCTAGTCAGGTGAGCTGTTGATATTGAATGTAATGATGTACAGGAGTAATGTACTCCTGGTTTTCAACTAATAGAGGCAATACTTGAATTTTTTTTATTCTATTTCAGTGGAACCTGACTTTTTCCCAGGGTCTGTCTCCTGTTTGTTGTGTAATCCTTATTGAATCAACAATGCCTTACTTTGTTCACATTTAAATTGCTTACTGTATTCTTACCTCTTCCATGCATGTGATACATATACAGTTAAATTTGGACTTCCTTTAGAGGAAGCTGCTACCTTTAAAGTAGCTCTCTTAGACTCACAGACTCATGGAGTATCTCAAGTTGGAAGGGACCCATAGGGATCATCGAGTCCGACTCCTTGCTTCCTACAGGACTACCTAAAATAAACCCCAAGCAGGACTGAGGAGTCATCTGTTAGATTCTGTGTCTGGTTAAACATCGTATTGACAGGTTTCTGTCAATTTGTGTCTAGTCATTTCTTGTGATGCAGTCTCACCTGAAGCACGTCATCTCCTTGGGCCCATGACTGAATGCCTCCATTAATCATGATATCCGCATTAGTCAGACGCTTAGGTCACCCTTGCTAACAGCTAAATGTCAGCAGAGAAAATTCCATGGGCCTAATGGAACTTGCATTTAGAACAGTAATATCTAAAAAACCCTTCCAATTCCCAATGTTATGGATTTTCTCTGTCAGTAAAAAACCCCATCTTTCAACACTTAAATGCAGTAATATTTAATCTTCTTTCAGATAAATGGAAATGTATTGTATTCTATGAGTATGTATTAGCTCTGGTTAACAAATATTACATATTATCTGTGATTTAAAGCTAAGCCTAATGTTGTACAAGTATATAAAGGAGAATTGTGGAGAAACAGTTATTGTAGATTAGAGGAAATATGCATGGGTATCTCCAAAACTGGGGCACACCCATAAAATATGCAGTGTCTGAACTCCTATATCAATTATATCAGTCAAAATTTGATTTGCTGTACATTCAACATGTATTTCAGTAATATACCAGTTTAGAGAAAATACAGTAACCGATCATTTATTGCACTAACAAAACCACTTTTATTTGTGCCAGGAATAACTGCATATTTTCAGCAAGAAAAAAAAGGAATGTTTTTCTGTGTAAATAATAGATAAAGAACAACAAAAAAAGCATAATCCAGCTATCTTCTCTGCAGGGAAAAATAAACCCATATAAGCCCAATTTGTGTAGAAAGACCCATTAGGCAGGAAGTTAGTAAGCCAGAGTCTGTCATATGGCTCTGAAGGGAATAAGTTAATGTTGGGAGTTCGGTGCCTTAAATAAGAAATTGCGGAAGGAAGAATTTTAATCATTTCATTATTTCTCATTAGCAATTTACTCTAAAAACACTTTGGACAAGAATTTTACGATACTAGTGTATAAGCCAGAAGAACACTGATTGTTATAATAAGGTTATTACTATCAAGAGGCTACCCTATGACTCCCAGCACTTCCACTCCAGAGTGTTCCACGTTCCCAGGGGCTGGTATCATTGCAGGGGTGCGTCACTTTAATAAACATCAGGAAAAAGAAGGAAGTCTTGAGTATCATCTGAATGAAGGATGAATTCTCAATTTGGTTTTGTACAAGAAGATTTGGAAGCTTCAGAAGGTCGTAGCCCTACACTTTCCGGGTACAAGTGTGGTAATTTACCATTTCTGTTCCATTAAGCACAGTGGTCCATGCTGCCTCATTTTTCGGCACAAATCTGTATTTTGAATGCCTGAAGGGGTTAAGATGCATGTCCTTCCTGGATAGCAAAATGTGAAAGTAGTGGAATGCTCTGGGTACCCTGACACACTGTGTATGGAAAGTCTACCTCCCAAAACTTAAAAAAGTGAGTAAGGTTTGTTTGTCATACGATATCTAGCAGTAAACCTAGCACTGCCAAGTGCAGCACTAAACTGTGTCCCTAAGTGTCACATATATGTGTGGCTTACAAGCACACACAGTTCCTAATCTTTTCCAGTGAAGACATTGCCAAGCTTTCCACTTAGGTAATGCTGGCTGACTCAGACCATATATACATGTATGCTCATTCACAAGATGCTTTTAACTAGTGTATGTATGATACTTATAATATGGCTGGTGTCTGCATTTTCTAATTATTCTTGTCTTTGCCTTTATCTTCTTTCAATCAGGAAATGGAGCCTGAAAGAACTCTTAAGTGCAGCAAGGTAAAGTGGGAATGAGTTGGAAGGTCATAAGTGAGAAAAAAATCAGAACTGGAAAAGCAGTATACAGCAAAAGCCCTTTATCTTGTAATTTAGGACAGGTTTCTCTAACCCAGTAAAAGTCAGATCCCCTTAGGTATTTTGAAAATCCCACTTTATCTATCTCTACAAGGCTGTTCTCATAGATAGGTATGATGTACTGCTGATTGCTTATGAAGACCTAAGGACTCCACAAGGAACATGGCTGATAGAAAGCTTTTGTGAAAATTACCCAGCTCAGATTTCCTGGAAATACAGTCACAATAGTACATAGAAGTGTAAAGGACTACTGATGTGATGCAACTCTCATCAAAATGACACGGTGATGGATCACTCCATAGTAATACAATGGCAATATTCTCAAGAGAGATTCAGTGATGCATGTATTACAAATCTGTCCTGCAAGAATGACTGTGCATAGCAAACTTCTGCGACATAAAATTCAAAAAATCACAAAATGGTCTTTGATATTTGTTGTGGATTGTGCAGCTGATTAATGGTTTTACTTACAGTTACTGCATATTGTGTTTCTTCAAAAAGAGTAGGCCAGGCTGTAAGGAGGAAGACTGGGGGTTATTTTGTTCTGCCTGCTGCACACTGGATTGCTGTGCTGCACATTGGATTGCACTGGGAGCTGCCTGAAAGAAGGGAGACGCTCTTTCCAGATAGTAACAGGGCTGCTTCTGGGAGGGTCACTTCAGATTGTGAGGTGGGATGGGCAGAGTGAAAAGGGAGGTGTAGAAGTCATCTCAGCAGGTTAAATGTCAGAAAGGGCAGGAGTCATCTCAGCAAGGGGGACAGCAAAAAGCAGAGGGGTGCATGGCTGCTCTGGGGTAAGGACAACCCATGGGTTACTGTAGGACTTGAAGGCTGAGAAGGGTATAATTTCTGTTCTTCACAGACTATCACAAAGTGATAGTTCAAAAAGAACTAAAGTGTAGTTCAAGAAGAAAATTCAGCAGCCATTCATCTTCTCTTTCCAAACTGGTGTTGAACATAGACTTGAACTCTTGGTGGTCAGTGTCACTTAGGGAAGGGGGCTTTTGCCCTTTTTGCCTTTGCAATTTGTCTGGCTCTACCTTCTGGTTTGAAAAGAGCCTGTACTCCTTTGTGTGCGATTAGCACATTCCTTTCAGCCTTACGTTTAGACCTGGAGTCTTTTTTCCACTATTTTCACAAAATGAGCTCTATTGTAGATACATTTTTACAGCTTCTACATGCTTATATTGTTGGTATTTTTACACCATGGTAAACTAATAATTGATAGTAATAACACTTGTCTTTCCCCTGCTTCATTTTTACAGTAGTTTTTGTCAAAAATGTTTCAAAATGTAAGCATATTCTGAGTACCACATGCATATCTTTTATACCGTCTTGCTGACCTCAAACTTAGGAAATGTATTTCCACCTGTTGACTCTTTTATTGTATTTATGAAGGGGAACAGAGAAAACAAACAAACAGAAAAGATTTTGTTGTATCTTTGACACTTTTCCCTGAGCTTTTTCTCTCTCAATTCCACCTCAAAATTATATCTGGAAAGTGACAGGAAACAATCCAACACTACTGCCAAACAACGCAGGGTATATGTCTGTGCTCACTACACAGGATCCAGAACACGTTTTTCTTTAGGCAAAGAGCAAAGCCAAGCAATTCGACATACGGATAACTCAGCAGAGAAAAGAAACAGGAAAAGTAAAAAGGAAACAGCAGGGACCAAAATCAAATCACTGGGACAGAGAGATTAGAGTTAAAAGTAGATTAAAACCAAGAACACAAAAGGAAAAGATGGGCTTATATTAAAGGGAAAAACTATAATAATTTTATTGAATATATTCATTTGTAGTCATGTTTTGTAGTATGATAAAAATACAAATCAATGTTGCAGTAAATAAACAGGAATTGTGACAGAAGGCAGGAATATTTGAAAAAGTCAAAACCTCAGTGACATCCAAGACTGTACCAGGTGTTTTCCCATATTGCATATATTTTTTTTCTGGAATGACTAGCATGCAAGGCAGTCTCAGAGAATTTCAGGTACCTGTGATATTTTTTTTCCTTCGAGGCCATTGGAGAGTCTTTCATTTCTCTGTCTTCCCAGTCTATGAAGCCTCAGGAATAAAAGTCCAATGTCTAGATGGAAAGACAGATGTGCAAACACTTCACAAATCAGTATCAACCATATTCTCAAAATAGATATGATCTAAATATTCACAGATAGATGGATATCACACAGCATTTCTTTGCACAGGCAGTACATCAAGATTTCACTCTGAAACTTCTAGCAATGGTGGTACAGTCTTTAAATGTATCTTATATTTATGTTGGCAGCATCTAGGTCCCACACTTCAGGTAAGGACATAACAATGTACTAGTTCTTAGCAGATATTTTGTTTGTCCACACTTGGACCTGTTGTATACAACCACATATGACTCAGCCTCAGTGTTCAGTTCAGAAAGCTGGAAACTTGTTGGAAGTGACAGATCAGCTCTCTGCTGGAGGAAGTTTGTCAGCAAATGGTCCTTTGTTATGAGGACATTTTACAGAGACAATTTTGTTACACAATAATAGACGCACCATACTGCAAGGATATTATTCTGCTTTTCCTGTTGTAAATGCAAGAATGGTCTTCTTCATCTTGCACTCTGAGAGGTGTTTTGATTGACATTTGCATTTGCATGCAAAAAATACTGTTCTGCCTCTGGTTTCACCAGGGTGATATTCGGTTTGTTACATGAAGAAATGCCCCTATACAGATGAAACTATTCTTTTATCAGCAATAGTAGAAATTGAAATTAGTTATGTTTGGTGCACATAAATTGAGACTAATTCTTACATAGGTAATTGTTCCTAAAATCCCCACAAACATATCTCCTAGTGAAAGAAATTTCAAGGAAAAAGACATCAGCAAGCCAAAGTGAACTAATCCCAGAAGATCTTTGCAAAGAACTTCTTGTTGTTAATTTTTAGTAAAGCAATCAGTGTATTGACTTTATCTTTTAATAGTGTTATGTACAAAGTAACATAAGGAGTGAGAACAGTTCCTCTAAGGAAAGAAGAATGAAGTCAGAGATTAATGTCAGTGACAGCTAGAGGGGTGCTGGCTTCTGCCTATGGACCATGGTGGTCATAATCCATGAGAAGCTTGTTAAAAATAAATCAAAACCCAACAGATTTCCATCCCAGTATAAAAAAAGGACTCAAGTAGCTGAGTTTAACACATCTGAAAGCTCCAGTAATGTTATTTGTTCCAGAGGAATGCAACTGAATAAGCCACACAATGAAGATTGAGATTTTGTTGCCTGAGATGAGATCAGACTGTCGTAGCACTGACTGTGTCCTTCCTCATCACAAGGTGTGATCAAGCAACTGTAAGCTATAGAAATTTCCTTTACTGTTTGCTGTGGCAGAAACAGTCTGTTTCCACAAAGATTAAAAAAAATACCCAGGTTTCTCTGTCTAGATCATCATAGACAGAATCAGTTTTTACAAACTACAAATCTTGTAAAGAGCTATATGGGAAGGAAGTGTGAGTCTTGTTAACAAGAAAGATTTTGTAATTTTTTGGACTACAAGAGGTAGGATGATCACAAGTTACAGAAAAACACTGTAAAGATCATGGAAACTGAATTGATGAAAACTATTGAAAATAGAAGCCCTAGACAAAAAGCCTCAGAAAATTTCAAAGCTGGCAAGCCCTTGTTGGGAAAATCACAGGTGATTTGACAGTTCTACACAAGACAGCAAGGTAAATTTTATTAGGCTTAAATTTTATTAGGGGTTACTGAAAGCCAGAAATATACATGTGATTCCATGTGACTAGTCCAAGGCTGGAACACCTAAACTGAGTAGAGACACAAACTCTCATTGTTTAAATGTTTAGAAGAATCCTAAGTTTTTACTACTTAGAATATAAAGCTATCTATATACATCTGAAAAAAGTAGTTCAAGAAACCAAAAGAACTGAACCAGACTTTCTAGTGTGTGCAATGGATTCCCTGGAAAGGTTAGGTTTCCATCAGAGCATACAGAATCCATATTTAGGTCCAAAGTATCAGTCTCAATTGTTTCTTTTATACTTTTTTTCCCCCCTCATATACCCCATGAGAGTATTAGGGCTGACCTGAATATGTTCTTAAAAAAATTAAGTTTATAATAAATTGTATTTTGGAAAAAAAAAAAGAACTTTGCTTGTGGCATAGAAATGGAGCAATAGTAAAAAGAATAAAATAAATAAAACCAGGAAAAATGAAAATGCTTAAGGCCACTCTGAGTAAACATCAGGCAATCTGTTTATAAAGAGAAAGAAACAAGATATTACCACCATGAAGTAAAATAAATTGCCCAAGCAAAATAAATTCACTCCTTGGATGAATGAAAAAAGAGAAACAATTTGATAACTATAAATTGAAATGGTCTGTTCTTGAAGAAAGAGTAACTTCAGGGAACACTTATATTCATTTCCCAAACTTTGTGATTTTAAGAATATAATTGTTAAGGCATTCACAGATTTTCTTTAAAAAAAGTGCCGAGGGAAAGTCCAGCTATGATCTCTGCTACATGTATGGGAATGGTTAAAATAATACTAGGTGCAAGGGCAATAATTACTAATGAAAGGAGAGCTGCCATCAAATATACAAAGGTAAAACAGAGCTGGTAAACAGAAAAGTGTGTTAATTGAGGCAACATTCAGAATGTCATTAGCAAATGCCCAGTTGGAAGAGTCTTCAGGTATAATGCTGGATACAAACCAAAGCGATGTATAAAGAAAATTTTTTTCAGAATATAAGTAATTCACACTTAGAAAGGCTTCATGGTTGTCAGTAACAGTACTCTGTGTGCAAGAATTTGACTGAAGGGTGATTTGAAGATGCCATAGCAAGAGAAATACTTTTAAAAAAGAGACTACACAAGAAAAAAACCCCACTTTTTACATTCTTTTCAGTGATAGAGTGTAATATTAAAGGACATAAATGTCTTACCTGATGATGAGTGATAAACGTGTAGTTCAGACACCAGAGTTATTGAAGAACGTTAGAGATAAAAATACTACCAGTTGCAATAGTAAACTGGTCCAAAATCCTTTGGAAAAGGACTGAAACAGGAATTCATTTATCAATGTGTACTTTGAGGCAAGCACAAAGATATGCATTCAGAAGCTGGTGAACTGTGGGGAGATGCTTAAATTCCTGTGTGCTTCATGGATAATGTTATTATGATGAGTCAGTAAATTGTTAAAATTCCCTTTTCCACAATAAGAACAACTCTGCAAATCAGTATATCAAATTAAATTAATCTTCTTGCAGTGATCCCAGCTGGGGCCTGCCTGCCTGGCTCAACTCTGCTTATGGTCCTGGTGGGCAGCGACCTGAGCCTGAGCCAGCAGTGAGCTCCTGTAGCAGTGGTGGCCAAGAGCATCTCCTGTGCTGTATTAGCAGAAGCACAGCCAGCTCACTGAGGGAAGGTCAATCTCTCTCTCTCTCTCTCACTCTCTCTCTCTACTTACACTTGCTATTTCCATCCTTGCAGTTTTTCAAGACCTAACTGGATAAAGCCCTGAACAACCTGTCCTGATCTCAGAGCTGACCCAGCTTTTAAGCAAGACATTGAACTAGAAACTCCCTGAGGTCCCTCATCCTCAGTTATCTTATGATCTTAAAATCCTAATCAAGGGAAAATATATAATTCGGTTAATATATTGACAGACAAAAGGATACAAAAGAGTTGGATGCAAAAGGGTCAGATGCAAAAGGGTCATTCTCTTTCTGTGTTATTTACTTTGGAGAGAAAAGACAACATATGTCCTATATGTATAGACAACAGAAAAATAGCCCCAAGAACCTCTGACTTTGAGATTTTAAAGGCTTATAATAACTTAAGCAAATTGTTAGCATTCGTATCTCCCTATTTATGTGAAACCAATCACAAGTTCATGATCATCACTTAGATTGTGGCCTAAAACTCACAAGGAAAAAGTCACCTTTGTACTGAATTCTTCCATGCCCTGCACCCTTTCAAAAGTATTGAAAGACATTGCCCAGAGGATGTCAGTAAAGAAGTGTTCACTGACAAAGTATTCCATCTGGCTATATCTATAATTCCAAACATCACATTGAAAACTATACAAAACTTATCAGAAAGTGTAAATTTCCGGAAATCTGTATGTCTTACTGTGGAAGGAGAGTGTCAGCTGGGGATTGTGTAATAAACCAAAAGACATAGCTCTTCTTCAGACCTTAAAACAAAATATGCCTTTTCAATGAAGGAACCTAGGTAGATAAATAAATAAATGCCCAAGTCCTATGAGGACCATTATCGTATAATGGGTTTCCAAGAAAGCGATGTGCTTGTTTTTTCAATCCCAGATACTGTGACTTCTGTTGTGATCCTTAATAAAGACTGCTGTAGGATGAGGAGTTATTGATCCACACAGCAGCTGACCTGAGTAGGTTCAGGTTTGTGATTTACTCCAAACAGTACTTGGCCTTTAGGGCTGTGCTAAATGGCACAAGTTTCTTGACGTGGGATCACTAGTAATGACGCCACCAGCATGTCCTTGTCTTCATCTCAAAGCGCAACAGGATGTTTTCATATAAACATCCTTTTGCTCAACAGCAGAAATGATGAATAGAGTTGTTTACTTGTGGGAAAACCCAATAAAGGCTTTAATGCTGGCGAACTTCACCATGGACAGGTTATGTACTGTATGCAATGCCCTCACCAGAGGTCTGTCAGATGCTGTGTCATCACAGCATTTCCAGAATCAGAATGGGCGTAATATTTTGTAATTTAGTATATATTTTCTGGGATGTTAATAAAATAGTTATCTTCTTTGGAAATCTGTGTGACTTTATCATTTGGATTCAAAAATAATTCACCAGCACCTCCTGGAATAAAACATTGTACAAAAAGAAAATGTTGTTATCAGACAACTACTGGCCAATTAATTGTCAGTAAGACCAAAAAGCTTTTAAACAGCTGATTTACAGCTTCTTTAGTCTCATAAGTATGGCCAGACTCCAGGCATCATATGTGCCCTTTCTTGAATAAGCAATCAGAGGTCAGCCCACTACCAGTACTGAGAAGCTTTTTGTCACTGTCTGCGTAGGTGTCAAGATCTTTAATTCTTGACAAGACAAAAGGAAAACAAGAGGCTTCAGTTTGAACATAGTCTCATAGAGAAGGATTCAGAGATTGTCTCTTCTTCATCATTTGCAGTTTTTAATGGCACTAACTTAATCTGCTCAATTTCAGCAGCTCAGCTAGATGGTTAGATGGATCTGGAGGTGCTCAGATTTTAACTTTGCTGCAATTTACAATGCTGGTTAGCGGGGATGATAATCTTTAGCTGGCATAGGGCTGTATAACAAACAGAATGCATGTGGAAAGCAGTCCAGAGCTCTCTGCACACTCTTAAATCCCCAAATAGTACAGGGATTAAAACTAGAGATTAAGTGACTCACAGATTTATGGTACCAAATGAAAGCAATGACATATTGAGCTCAAAAAAAGAACTTAGGAAAAAAAGGAGAATTCTGTGAAGTCAGATAATTTCTGTAAGAGCAACCAATATTGTGCAGCTCTGATGGTGTTCTGAGACGCAGGATGTAGGACCTTCAGGGCTCAGTTGACCTGTTAAAATAATGTAGGAAACTAAAGAGTTACAAAAAGAAAGTTTCACTTGGGAGCAAGCAATAAACCTAGCCAGACACAATGTTTTTGGCTTGCAATGTGAGAAAACATGCAACATTTTATCACAAGAACTTATGAATGTGTGAAGCAGGAAGCCCAGATATACTTAACAGACATAAGTATTATTTCCCCAACACCACCTTTCTTTCTAGCCCCATTGTTTCCTGATTTGATTACACCCTGAAGCATAAGAGCAGCTCCCCTTATAAGTGTTTTTTATTTGTGATGATTCCATGTAAGCATTCTTTTAGTACTGTTATACTGTTAAACACCATGTGGCAATTACATAGGCAATTTACACAGTTTCTAAACAAATGCTATCTTATGTTCCTTGCTATGCAATTACACATGTTGAGATAAGTAAAATCAGAAAACATTAACCATTATTTCATATATTTTCTAATCTTTCAGGCTCTTCTTTAATAGAGAGGTTTCTATGACTCATTTTTTTAAACATGTGCATTTCCTTACAACTCTACTGTAAAAGTATTCAATAATTTTTTGAAGTGACTAGGTCAGACTTGTTAAGTTATGGCATTATTTAAGACATTGTTTTAATAAACTTTTGCATGGATCAGTTTTCCACGTCACTGTTCTAATATTTTTGTTTCCCAATTAGTTGCTTAAGAAGTCTCCAAGAGGTTGCACAAAGACTAGAATCTGTTTTTAACAAGGTTAACTTCCTAAGAAACAGTGTCTTTGACAATTTCTGGATGAGGTTTTTAATATTGCGTAATAATATTTATTTGGCTGTATAGTTTTCCCCTTTTCCTCTTCCTTGTGTGATGAAAAGTAATTTTGTGAATGTATATGAAAAGACTGCTTAAGGCCCCTAAATCTATAGATTGTGTTCTTTATTTAGGAGTTCTTTATTTAGAAGTTTTTTATTTTAGAAGTTGAATAATTTCTTACCTTGAAAGTTCATTATTTCTTACTCTGTGTCTATTTAATTTCATAATTGCCTGTTTAGTGGGTTTTTTGAAATGCTTCTGAAGCACAAATAAATTAGCTGGATATCCTATATTGACTGTTTAGCTGAAATATTTCAATCATTATTGTCCATTAAAAACCCATATGATTTTAACAAGGTGATTTACCATTCTCCAATTACATTTTCAGGCTTCCTGTTCAGATTAATGCTGTTCATTTCTGATGGTACATTAGAGGTTGTCAAAGATTTAATTCTTCAAATTAGTCTCTAATTTTTGTAAAGAAGCAACTCAGCTATTTAACTGTAAAACACTTCCAGCACTGTCAGAGGAAAGATTGCATGTTATGCCATGGACCCTCTATGCTGTAATGTTCATTGATCATCCAAAATCATAGAATGATTTGTGTTGGAGGATACCTTGGGAGATCATCTGGTTCCAAGCTCCCTGCAGTAGGCAGGAACATCTTCAACTTCGTCAGGTTGTTCATAGCCCTGTGCAACCCTACTTTGCATGTTTCCAAGATGGGTCATGTACAGCCTTTCTACCCAACTTGTTCCAGTGTTTCACCACTCTCAATGTAAAAGAAATCCATATTTCTAGTCTGAATATACCCTCTTTTAGTTTAAAACCATTACCCATTGTCCAAATGCTACAGGACCTAGTAAAAATTTGTTCACAGCATTCTTATAAGCCCCCTTTAAGTATTGAAAGACTCCAGTGAGGTCTCCCTGGAGTCCATTCTGACTATTTCAGCCTGTCTGCATAGAAGGGCGCTCCAGCCCTCTGATCCTCTTTGTAGCCTTCCTCTGGACTTGCTCCAACAGGTCCATATCTTTCTTGTGCTGAGGACCCAGAGGTGGATGCAGCATTACAAGTGGGGTCTCATGAAAGTGGAATAGAGGGCAAGAATCATCTCCCCTGACCTACTGACCATACTACTTTTGACGCACCCCAGGATATGATTGGCCTTCTGGGATACAAGAGCACATTGCTGGGTCATGTCCAGATCTTCATCCTCCTTAAGACCTTCTCCTCAGGGCTGCTCTCAATCTGTTCTCTGCCCAAACTCTATTTGTACTTGGAGTTACTGTGACCCAGGTGCAGGATCTTGCATTTAATCTTATCGAATCTCTTGAGACACTCAAGGGCCCACTTCTTAAGCTTGTCCAGACCCCTCTGTCTGGCATCCTGTCTCTCAGTCATGTCAATCAAACCACTCATTTTGGTGTCATCTGAAAACCTCCTAAGGGTACATTTGACTCTACTGTCGATGTCATTGATGAAGACATTAAGCAGTATTGGTCCCAGTACAGCTCCTGAGGGGCACCACTCATAACTGGTCTCCATTCAGAGACTAAGCCATTGACCACTACTCTCTCAATATGACCACCAGTTTAGTTGAGATGTTTCTTAACTGTCTCTTTGTAGGTTTCTGTGTCAAGTGGGTCCTTAGCTTTATGTGAAAAGATTAGCCTCCATCCTGGGTATCACTTTCAACAGAGAGAATCATGATGTGAAATCATTAGTTCCCTTCATGCCATTTCCTTCCTTTTTTTTTTTTTTTTTTAATGTTTGGTTCAGATTAAAATCTTTTTCACAAGCTTTTTTTATGATTTCCAAATTCATTATGCATTTCTAATTCTAGTACTTCTCCAAAAGAGTTATGGATTGCCTTTACCTGATGTTGACATTGCTGCCGCCCCTGAGATAGAGTGAATCATCTCCTGGGAAGACTAAACCCAAAACTTATTACAAAAAATACTTAGTACTTAATTTAACTTTAAAAAGTCATTGACTGATTTAGAAGGAAAAGAGCTCTTCTGACTGGAAAGAAGATGCCCAAGCCTGGGCACCTAATCTTCTGTATGTTGAAAATTGTCATTCATGTAAACATGTAGTGTGCTCGTTAGACTTTGAGCAAGCAGACTTTGAGCAAGCACACAAGAGTGTGCATGTTTCCCTGCAGAGTCTTCATCAAGATGACACCTAAAAATAACGGGGTAGCTTTGGGTTGTTGATAGGTACAGAGTGAACAAACAGATAGGGATACAAAGGCAAGGATATTTCTGGTGGATTTCCAACTGAATTGTGTAACATGCTCCTTTGGGCCAAACAAAGATAAAATTAACTTTAGAGTTTTCTCTTCTGCTATTCTGTCAATATTGGCATGTATGTCTTCTAGTACTGCCTTTCAAATTTCCTGTAATGTTGTTGCCTGTCATAATTAACACTGCTTTCTTTACAATTTAATATGGTCCTTCTGCTTCTCCTTGAGGAAAAGAGCTTCAGTTTCCATAAACTGTCACATTGACAGACTGCTGCTGTGAGAGCTGTGTATCTGAATATTCAAACACTTTAGCCCTTCCAAACCTTACAGGTTTTTACCATTGTGCTGGTTTTGGCTCGGATAGAGTTAATTTTTTTTCATAGAAGATGGTATGGGGCTGTGTTTTGGATTTGTGCTGAAAATAGGGCTGCTTTTGTCATCATTAAGCAGTGCTTGCACAGCATCACGGCCTTTCCTGCTTCTTACCTCAGCCTACCAGCGGGAGGATGTGAGTGCACAAGAGTTTGGGAGGGGATGCAGCTGGAACAGCTGATCCCAGCTGACCCCAGCTGACCCAAGAGATATACCACAACATATAGTGTCATGTTCAGCATATAGAGCTGGGGCAAGAAGGAGGAAGAAGGTGGGGGGGAGGAGATATTCACAGTGATAGTGCTTGTCTTCCCAAGTCACTGTTATGCATGATGGAGCCCTGCTTTCCTGGGGATGGCTGAACACTTGCCCGTGAGTGGGAAGAGGCAACTTAATTCCTTGTTTTGATTTGCTTGTGTATGCAAATTTTGTTTGCTTTACTTAAACTGTCTTTATCTCATGATTTTTTCCAATTTTACAATTCTGATTCTATTCCCCATCCCACAGTGGGGAGGGGGAGGCTAGGTTTGAGCAAATGTCTGTGCGGAGCTTTGTTGCCTGCTGGGTTTAAACCATGACAGACCTACACCATAAAATTCTCCATGCTTTTAAAGTCCTGAAAGTAATCTTGCATAGTGTGAAGGGAGATATCTTTAAACTACACCAATGGATGTCTCCTCATAAAATACAGAGTTTTCAGCAGATCAAATATCTGACCTGAACACCATTATGCCCCAGTCAACACCAGCTAGAATCATGCTCACATGGTGTTAGCAAATCCCTAACCATGATACCATGATACTGGATAAAGCAGAGACTGAAACTTCAAGGAAGACAAAGCCAGCAGGTGTAATCTGTAACTGCATACTCCATCAGTTCTTGCCATCAGAAGCCAAAGAGGATGCTAATTTTTCCAGAAATTGAAAACTTGAATCTTATCATCTGTACAGAATTAAAATGGAAATTATTTGAAATAAATAAAGAAGAGGAAAATTGTTAAGATATTGGAAAGAGACAAAATAGATTCTAATTTATTCAGATTATAGAACTTTCGAAGTACAGAAATATGCTTTAACTCAAAGGAAACAGATGAACTGTTAGCTAAAAATGGCAAAAAACTGCCTTGACTTTCTTGTTGAAAGGGCGGTTATTTTCTACAGTTTCTGCAATAAGCTAAAATGAGCAATTTATTTTGTATTTATTTGCCTTCAGACATGTTTCTATTTATGGCCACATGGTATGCTCAATGGAGTCTTAAAATAGTGAGGCTGGGTTCACAGGATGACTCAATGGATCAGCATGTAGAAGAGGGTGGATGCAGCCTCTCTGTTGGGGGGCAGGATGGCAGCATTTGCGCCTCGTTACTCCCCTATGGGTGTCCACAGGTTTCCATTAAAGCAGCTGGTTCAGTCCCAGTAGGACATTTTTGAAATAACCACATTTAGTATTTGACATCCCTGTTGGTCTTACCAATTTAAAGGCTAAAGGCTAAGAAAACTGTGGTGAAAGATATTGGCTCTCAAAGTTTGTGACCACTGGGGTGAACTCAAACCATAGCGATGGTTAAGGGGAAATGCTTCTGTCACAGCCACTGGCAGCATGTGCACCTTGTGAACTAAGTTCTGCATTCTCTAGTCAATAAAACTCCCCAGAGTGTGGGTGCCGGTTCCAGCTGGATCCAACCACCCTCTGCAGGGTGTGACTGAGCCACAGCCAGGGCGGGGGCACCACGGGAGAACAAAGTCAAGAAAGGGCAAAACATGACACAGAAGATTCTGAGGAAAAAGTAGATAAGAGAAACAACCCCATGAGCACCAAGGTGAGAACAGAGAGGGAGGGTGATGCTGCACCAGGCCCTGGAGCAGAGATTCCCCTGCAGCCTGTAGAGAGGACCATGTTGGAGCAGGTATTGACATCAGAGTTGTGTTGGTTTTGTCTGAGCTAGGGTTACTTTTCTTCCCAGTGGCTGGTATGGGGCTGTGTTTTGGATTTGTGCTGAACACAGGGTGGATAACAGAGTTGTTTTTGTTATGGGAGGCTGGGAGGAAACACAGCCAGGACAGGTGACCCAAACTGACCAGAGGGATATTCCAGAGTGTACAACATCTTGCTCGGTAGATAAAGTAGAGGGAAAAAGGAGGAAAGGGTGGGACATTTGGAGTGATGGCATTTGTCTTCTTAAGTAGCTGTGATGGGGCCCTGCTCTCCTGGAGATGGATGAACACCTGCCTGCTCATGGGAAGCAGTGAATTAATTGTTTTGCTTTTCTTCCAAGCCTAGCCTTTTCTTTCCCTATTAAACTGTCTTTATCTCATCCCACAAGTTTTCTAGATATTACTCTTCAGAGTCTCTCCCTAGTACTGAAGGGGAGGGGGGCAGGGGGAGTGGGTCTGGCTGCATGGTAGTTGGTTGCAGGATGAGGTGAACCCACACTGGGCCAGGTGGATATTTTCCAAAGGAACTGCAGGCCATGAAGGGCCTGTGGATTTCTATGTGGGGAGTAAGTTTATACTGTAAGAATGCAGCCTACAGTGGGGAGGACCCACATTGCACCATTGAGTCTGAGGAGGAGTTAGAGGAGTTGGAAATGAAGGGCTGAAGTTGTTCCTGGGAAGAAGGGGTGGATGGAGAGAAGGTATTTTATCTTTTTCTTTTTTTTTTCTCACTACCTACATTTTTTAATGAAAAGAAATTAAATTAGTTTTTCTTCAAGTTTAATCTGTTTTGCCCATGATGGTTGAAGGTAGCTTATCTCATAACCTTTATCTCAACATATCTTTTTCATCTTATTTTCCCACTCATCTTTTTGAGGAGAGGGAGTGAGAGAGCAGCTGAGTAGTGACCTGCCAGGTAGCCAAGTACAACCCACCACACACAGCTCACATGAACACTAAATTAACTAATTTCTATTTTATATAAATAAATGACTTAATCTTTTATTCTAGCATTTTTCAGTTCTTAAAAGACAACATTCTTGATTGAGATTTAGCATTGAAGTAGAATTCTGGAGTTAGCATTCTTGTTTATGAAGAGGATTTTTCTAGTTTGACAGCTTTGGATGTCATGCAGGTGTCTTTCCAAGCCAGTATATGCCATCCCTTTTCAGGAACTATGTCCAAGACATTGTCTGGTCTATTTGAGGTCAACCATTTTCTGATGAACAGGATAACTCTGTTTAAATGCCAACAAGACTTTCATTTGAATTTACTTAAATCAGCCTTCTTCTGTGGTAAGGAAGTCTGCCAGGACTTTACAGTTACTTTATAAAATCCAACAGGCTTCTTATGCTTCTAAGCATATATTATGAGTGCACTTGAGTTAGAAGGTGGCTATTTTATACAATAGTTGTCTCATCAACACACTTTCTGATAAGTGTGGAGAGTACTCTCCTCTTCCATGTATTTCTCCATCAATTCTCAGAGCCAGCTGGCCAAGCCAGGTGGCTTCATTTTGGAGAATGTGGTATCAGCTGATTAAAAACATAGTGGCCAACTTGTGAAAGTACCTTCACAAGATGAACACTCATCTATTTTACCTGTGAATCAACACTCCAAAGTCTGTACAGTGAAGGTATGCATGTCTGAACAAATAAATTAAATTGATTACGTTCCGTCAAATACCAACTTCTAAATAAATCTCACTTGAATCTGGTTTTTTATGCTTATGCTTCTATGAAATGCTTCCTCATATCCAAAACAAGACAGATTGCTGCTGGGATAATACTGTATCTGCTGCCAGGAGTCTGTGAGATCCCTTAGAAAATGAAAGAAATTACTACAGTTTTATTAAAAACAAGCAGACAAACAAACCACAGCATAGCAGTGGGAAGATATTGTAGTGCTCACATCATTGTTTTCCTGCGCTCTGCTGTCCCCAGGGAAAGTACGTACGGAACGGACGTCATTGGTGCAGATGCTCAGCAGCTACTTCCGGATATAATTAAGAATAGACTGCTCTGCAATACTTTTTTTAATGAATTATCAGGTGTATTTTTGATACAAGACTATTTTTTATATAGTCTGCTATTTTGTAAGACTGTTTTCTTACAATTTTATTTTATTTTGGAAGAGCTGTCCAAATTGTTTTTCTTTACCCTGTGTATTTGATATCATTCTTTTGTGATTAATTTTGTGGACTTGTACTAAATTATTATGTTGTTTATTCTTCTGCTTGAAAAAAAAAGATAATTTATTTCCTGAATATAAATGCTTACTCTGAAAATATATGGTGAATATTTGTCATTATACCATGTGTTATGATTAATTTATTCAATTGCTCCTGTTTTTTTTTCTCAGCACTGCACATGCTTTTTTTATTCCAAATTTACATCTTTGTTAATATTGCCATTTCCCCTCTCTCTATCTCATTTTTAAAATTTATTGGGGAAGGTATTTTTCTATTTACTTACTTTGAGACTAATATTAAATTATTGATTAATCTCAACTTTGTTATATATTTAAAAATAATTCTGTACTTACTCAGACAAATATATAAAGAATTCTTTACAGCATAACAAATATTGTCCTGTTGGAAGAATAGTAAGAAATAAGTAGCTCCCATACTGCCAGTGAAATGGTGAGGGTTGAAGATTACGACATTTTATTGACAGACAGGGAAATACTCATCTGGCTCTAGTGTTGTGACCAGCTGGATTCTGTGCTAATTTAAGGAAAATATTGATGTGAAAATTTTTATTGTAGAATCTATAATCTATCGCCACAACCTCTAGAAATTATATAAGGCTGCTTTAGTTCTGCTTTTCCTGTGATATATATTTTAGTGGCAAATTCTGTTACAGCACATCTTGGCTGGACTTGTTTACAGTTATGTCTTCCAGGTTATGATTGGTCACATATTTCATTCACCTCTTTCAGCCACTTATCCAGCTGGTTCTGTGTCTTTGAGTTTAGAGAGAGCATGATAGAACATTTTTCCTGAACAATTATATCCATGTTTTAGTAAGTCTATCTAGTTCTAGCTCTGTGTTTGTATCTTTATCCTTGGTCACTTCTATATGAAGTTCACCTATGCTATATTTAGCATATTCATGTGTTTGAAGACAGCTATTTCCTTGAATAAACTGACCAGACATTTTGAATGTGATAACAGATTAAAAATAATTGTGAACAGTGTTTTCACTAACTGAGGACTTGAAGTTATGTTTTAGAAATTACTGGCACTTAAAAAGAAATATGCAGTCATTTCCCACTGGATTTGTTTCCATAGCAATGAGAAGGTTATGGTGTTAGCAACTCTGTGGATATTTCAGATTTGGGGTTTATCAAATTCCTAAAAACACCTTTCAGTACTTTTTTGTACTCTGCTGAGATTATTCTAACCATGTATAGCAGCACAATCTATGATAATTTTTCTTTCAAGGCTATGATACAGGTGAGAGATTTATCTTAATAATCTTTGACATTTAAATTTTAAATTGATTTAAAATCTGTTGTCCAGGTCTAAAGCAATAATATTAAACTCCTTTTATATTCAATAGAAAAGAACTGCCACTTCCAGGGAAGTTCTTCTCATAAACATGTAAAGTTGCATAGTATTAATTTTATTCAAGACATAGGGCTTGTTTTCAGTGCTAAGTTACTCTGGGGTGTTGTTTGTATTGCCTCTTATCTGACATATGAACTCACATGGAATTCTGTAGCTTGAAGTAAGTGATAGATTGCACTGGAGGCAAGTGTATGATTTGGTGTGGCTCGAGCATTGTTTTGATGTCTGATTGCTCTCGTTTAACCTAAGCTGTCTCAAGAAAAGTCAACCTATCCATAGATAACTTAAGTCACATATTGTGGAGAAAAAAAATCCTAGGAACACAACTAACTCTGATCATTTTTTCATTGGAAAACTGACCTTGATATGCACCTCAGATCTGCTCATGCACTTCAGCAGCCTAACTGTAGAAGAGCAAAACAGTGAGTAATGATTTGGGAGTCATGAGAAAATGCTAAGTTACCATCTGATGATCTACACATGGACATGATCATCTACTTGTCTGAGCCCCACTGGCATATGGCAGTGAGCCACAGTCTGAGCTGTTCCCAATTTCAGACCAGTGCCTTGTTCCACATCTCATGCTCCCTGTTCATGAGAGGGATTTGTTCAAAACCTCATGTATATCAACACACTGTAATGAGATGAGAGTTTGAGACTGGGAAAATTGTGGGCTTTGCGTGAAAGACAACAGGTGTTACTACTTTGAATAAATTCATTTAGTGTCACTAAATCTGTGAGATTTGGTTGGGGTTTTTTACTTCTGTTTAGGAGCACAGGCAAGAGTGCCTTGAGCATTCACTGGGTGCTTTTACAGAGTTTCCTTCAGTCCAAATCATAAGTAAGAGAGCTTGTATTCCCTGTGCTGGAATTCCCTACGGGTTTTCTGTATATTCTGTAAAAATGCTAACCTTTCACATCCAAGGATAACATTTCTGCAGTATTTTCCCACAGAATTCAATCAGTAAATAAGTTCCATCTTTCTGATTTGTTATGCTAAAACTGTTTGAGTTGTAAGCCATTAAAAGCTTGCTTAGCAACTGAGTTTCTTTAAGGAATCCCAGAGTCTGATACTTACACTGCATTAGACTCTTACCGTATGTTTTGTTTGTTTGTTTGGGGTTTTTTTAAGAGATGTGTAAGGTTCTCCTTACACCTATTCTTGAAGGTGGAGAAAGCTCCCTAATTAGCACTATCAAGTACAGTGTGAAAGCCCTGATCAAAGCCCCACATTTAAACCAGGATTGTTTCTCTGATTGTTTCTGGTTATCTCCATATATGGGCAGTGGTTTTTCTGTGATGTGAACACCAACACATGGAGTTAACCATGAACTGTCAATCTCCATTTGTAGACAATTATCCAAATACATCGTTATGGCATTTCAGGCTAATAACTCTCTCCAAATTATGCTATAGCTTTTTGTATCTTTCCCTCATAGGCATGTTTTGCTTAGTTGTTTTTGTACACAGTTTCTAAAAAGCTTCTGAGGAGTCTACCCATGTTCTGTCCTTCCAAATTGACTTTGATGTTCAATTTTTAATCAGCGTAATTTCCCACGACGTTTTGCAGAGGTGTACTGCAAAAACATGTATCACATTATTCAAACAACCTACTTGTGTCTGAATAAAGGGAATCTTTCTCCAATACATCACTTTCAGAACATACAGAAACTGTTTGGACAAGATTTAAAAACTGGAGGCTGCCAAGGAAAGCTATGAGCATAACCACTGAATTAAAAAATGTGTCTCCTAGCAAAAGAATTTAAAATTTTGGCTTGGTTAGCTTGCTAAAGGCACTGATACAGTGTAAGTTTCCCTCAGACATTTCAGAATGACTATACAAGGAGCAGAAATGTTGTGGAGAAGGACATTCCACTAAAACATGGAGAAATGGTACCAACATCAGGCATAACTCCCAAAGTTTCTTGAATTCAAACTATAGTAGAAATAACCAATCAAACTTGCAATTTGGATAAGAATTATCTCAGCTTCCTTTCTCTGGTAATATTCAGATGTTCTTTTTCTTGACACATAGGCTGAGAAAACTTTCTGGGTTTTTTTTTCTTCTCTGAAGGATAAGTTTGTCAAATAGAAAGAATAACTTAATGTTTTTTCCACCTACTTCTTCTTTCTTTGGTTGGTTTTGGAGGTGGGGTTTTTATTTGGTTTTAGATTTTTGGCCTTGCCCCTCATAACACGTCAAGTTTTCAAGAGCAATTTTCTAGAATACATCAAATGGCTCTCATTCTCTGTTGCGAGTATTAAAATTTGATTGATTGAAAATCTAAAATTTGTTCTAAACAAACCAAACAGTTTTGGGCTGGGAAGATTTTTTTCCTTCTGTGTCTTGCTAAAGGCTACACAGAAGGAAACATGTGCCATCTATTTACATATGCTTTGTGTGTTTGGAAGATTTGTACTTCACGGCCGTTAGCAGCCAGTTTGCCATAGTATGGTACTTTTCCAGAACCTCACTAGTGGAATAGAGGGGCAGAAAAAAGGCTCATAAGCACCCTGATATTGAGATTGATAGGTTGTCATTCCCAATTTGCCTTCTCTATCTGTAGATATGGGAAGCAATAAAGAGTCCACTTGAGTGCCAATTCATTGCATTGCATTGTTTGTCTCAATTTCACTACAAAATTCATACTTCTTTTTAGTTGGAGAGCTAAATTGAGCAGGAAATGAAATAGATGACTGCCAGGACATTCAATTGTTCATACCATGGACTGGAACAGCAAGAACGACAGAAGGGAATTCCAGCAAGTCAACTGTTCAATTGCACAACTGGGACCCATTTGGCAACCAGTCTTAATCACTACCCTTGCTCTCCCAGTCACCCCAAGGAACTGCTCAGTTTACAGTCTAATTCCTATAACACACATTCAGCAGGCCATCCTACTTCAGGGTTTTCTTCCACCTGGCTATAAAACCTTACAATATTTACAATTTTACAATAATGAAAAGTCCCATGGTGTGAAAAAAAAAGTGCTACCCAACATAAATCCGACATAATCAGATCAGCAATTATGTTCCTGCTATTATGTTCCTTCTGATAAACCCAGACTGTGTGAGAATAAAAAGTCTGCTAATCTCTTGTGGAAATTTTTCTCAGGTTTGTGTTCCATTACCCAACACACAGGGTTTTATTCTTTCCATTCCTTTTAGATATGAACAGGAAAAAAGGGATGCACTTTCTGCACTACCCAAATGTCAGAGACAAACACCTTCCCAAACAAAAAAAATCAACCATAAAACAAAACAAAACAAAACAAAAAACAAAAAACAAAAAAAACCAACCAAACAAAAAAAACCAAACAAAACCACAAATCCACAAGAAACCTTGGAACAGCAGGATTGGGCTGAAGCAGAAGCAAAGGGATAAAGAAGGCTAGTGAAAAGGTACAGAAAGCATCTGAAACTGAAAGGAGCTGATTGGGCACCCCTGTTGTGACAAAACAAAAGGAAAGTTTAAAAAGATAGATAGGAATTATGTTACTGGGAAATGAGAAGGGAGATAAGAAAGGAAAGTTTCCACAGACAACTGTAAGCAAAAAATTAATTAAAGTATCTAGCCCTATAAAGAATAATAGAAGTCAAAGGAGGTAAAAGGTCAATAAATAGGAAAGGCAAAAAATAAATGGTTAAGGAGAAATGTAGAGGGAAATGAGGCAGCAAATTCCAGTTTTCCATGTTATATGTATTCCTGTCACTTTGAACAACTGGGAGATAAATGTAAATTTCAATGACTGAATAGATTGAGTAAAACGAGACCACAAGTGTGCTTAAAACAAGAATTACCACTGTTAAATGCAGGAAATACTGCAAAGGTGTCAATGCCTCTTTTCTAGATTGTTTATTTTCTGCAAACAGAAGTTTAGACAGGCAAATAAGTCATGGATAATTATTGTCATTTTGAGGTTGTTACCTGAAATTAAATCCACCTGCAAGCTACACCTGGTCAAATATCTCTTTCTTAATAATATTTGTTCAAAGGTTAGTTTCCTGTAGCAGATGAACTTGTGATGAGCTAGTCAGGAACCTTTTTATTTCCAAGGACTTTTTGAATGTCCTCAACAAACACTTCAGAGCTTTCTGTTTGCCATTGGATACCTGTGCTGTGTGAACAATCATCACAAAACTTTGACATATATGAAGATGTTATTTGTAGGTGTGACCTAACCCACCTAATATAAGCATTTTATTTGTGCCTGGTTTTAAGTACTGAGGGAACTGTTCCTGCCATCTGGCAGCCACAGCTGAAGGGCTTTGGGGGTCTCCAGAGGGCAGTGCTGGACACTGCAGTTTGGTCACTACAGGTCTATCAATGAAGATGGGATTTTCCTGAGGCATTGGCAGCTTTAGGTGCCTAAATCCCATTCACTTGGTGTTGTTATTCAAATACAACCACATATATAAAAAATAAAACAGATTTTGCATTTGGATGTTTCCACTCTGTTCTCTTTCAGATTTACTCATTACATGGTTTCTGATGACTAAGACTTTAAGATAATCTCCAAGTTGTTCTTTTCTAAAATTAATTTTTTGGGGGGATATGCTTGTATGGGGTTTTACTTTCACAATTCTTACAAAATAATGGATTTCCTAATTTAAGGTATGGGTTTTTTTAAACTTGTTGAGGTAAAATATGTAAAAGCTGCATAGATGCAATTATTTAGGGAAGATACAGATGGCTATTATAATGACTGAGAATTGCTTGCTTATTTTAACTGCTTATAAATAACCTCTGGGGACAATATCTCCTTTATGTTAAAATGCAAAACAGTACATGGAAGAAAGTGAAATGTTTATAACAGGCAAGTTTTCTAAGTCCTTTATTACTCAAACAAAGAATACAAAAATCCAAAAACAAACTTAAAACCCCCTGGTAGTCTTACACAGATACATGCTTCCTTTGTAGGCCTTCTGTATTGCTGAAAATTTGGAGTAGGTATAAGATAAATAGACAATAAAGAATTGAATATTCATTTGGAATCTTGATTGAGATCAGCGTGGTTACACATGAACAATTGAACTCTCATCAGCCAGAAGGTTTCTGAATTTCATGTGGTGACCCTCAGTACAGGGTCAGGACTGTTTAGGCCTGTTGAAGACATAAGTTGATGGCACCATCTCTCACAGCATAACAAAGCTGTGCAAAAAATTGGAGAATTCTGCCTCTCTGCTCTGCTCTGGTGAGCCCCTGCATGCTGCATCCAGGTCTGGGTCCTCCAGCACTGGAAGGACATGGAGCTGTTGGAGCGAGGCCAGAGGAGGCCACCAAGATGATCACAGGGATGGAGCAGCTCTGCTGTGAGGAAAGGCTGTGAAAATTGAAATTGTTCAGCCTGGAAAAGAGAAGCCTTCAGGCTGACCTAATTGTGACACTTCAGTACTTAAAGTGAACCTACAAGAAAGCTGGAGAGGGACGATACAAGGGCACGTAGAGACATGGCAAGGGGAAATGGCTTCAAAGTGAAAGGCAGTGGGTTTAGATTAGATATTAGGAAGAAATTCTTCATTGTGCAGGTGGTGAAATGCTGAAACAGATTGCCCAGAGGAGCTGTGGATGCCCTGGAGGTGTTCAAAGCCAGGTTGGATGGGGGTCTGAGCAAACTGGTCTAGTGAAAGCTATCTCTGCTCATGGTAGAGAGATTGGAACTGGATGATCTTTAAGATCTCTTCCAATCCAAGCCATTCTATGATTTTATGATTCTATGATTATATTTTTGTAGCACATGATTGCAAATTAAAATCTCTAACTTACTTTTATGACATACTTGTGAATAGCATTGGGATTGAAGAAAGCCTTACATTTTAGAGCAGCTGAATTTTCATTTTTTTCATTTTCCAGATTAGATAAAAAATTGGCATAGGGCAAAAAGTGCATTGAAAAATAAATCTAAAGGAACAAGTAATTCACTGAAAAGTCTCTGTATACACCCTATTTTAACTTTGTGAAGTGGCTGCAGCTACCTGTCAAACACCCACCCTTCCCCTTGCTCAGTCCTCTTTCCTGAGGGCCAGGATGAAAACAGAACAAAGGCAAGAAGACTCATGGATGAAGATAGTGATATTTTAATAGGGAAAGCAAAATGAATGTGTGCAAGCCAAGGAAAAAGAGGAATTAATTCACTCTGTGTCTCTGGCAGGTGTCCAGTGCAATACTGTAGAGCAGAGCTTCACACCTGTAATATATACTTGGGAATGCAAATGTCATTACCATGGGCACCCTTTTCCCCTCTGTTCCAGAGCTTGACACCATATGTTGTACCAAATCCCTTTGGTCAGCTGGGATCAACTGTCCCAGCTGTGTTCCCCTACAAACCCTTGCCCAGCCAGTCTGTCACTTTAGGAGTCACACAACAGAAGGCTGGTAAATAGCCCAAGGTTCTTTTGCATGGAAGTATCTCCATCAGGAGTCTTACAGTTTTCATAATCTGTTATGAGCCATAACACTTGAATAACTGCAGACTACACGAGAACATGTGTGTTGCATTTAGGGAGTCTTCTGTGAGTAGCTGCTGAAGAAAATATTCCAGTGAGACCTTGAAAATAGCTGTCTCTCTTTAGAAACAGGGCTTGGAGAGTGATGGCTTTAAGATTTTTGAAAGATGCTTTACTCCTCCACATCATGACTTTTATTTTCATTAGGCTGAATAATGTGACTTTTGCCCTAAGGAGAAATCCAGATTTCATATTTTTGAGAACAGATTGGCAGTGATTTAGGTATCTAGTGTAATTTTAGAATATTGTTCCGTTTTTTCACACACACAGAGTGCACAAAAACCTCTCCAAATGACAAAAATGGACCCAAATCTAAAGTGCTTCTGGTGATTTTGCTTCCAGAAAATACGTGGTGGGGGTTTTTTGTTTGTTTGTTTTGGGGTTTTTTGTTTTTTGTTTTTTGTCAGTAGCACAGAGACTTAAGCATTCAGAATTAGGCAAAATGTGGGATGCTATACAAGTTTCAAGTTTGGCAATACAGTGTGGGATGGCAGCAGTGAATCCCACTCTGAGAAATCTATGAGTTTTCATAAATGTTAGCTACTGTTAGCAATTCAAAACCTGACATGCAAGTTATCTCTTCATTCCTCAGCCTAGGTTTATGACTTAAAATATCACACATTTCATTAACATTATGGATTTATTCACTCCTTGGCTGTGATTGTCAGAATATAATTAAGTAAATAAATGTTCAAGGCAGCAAATATATCCTTGTCCTTCATACTCTTCCACATTCTCTATGCTCTAAAATAACTCAAGTTTTCACTTTTTTATATCCTTCTATTTATTAAATCATCTTAGGCTGAGATTAGTTCAGTTGGTAAGAGCATTGTGCTGATGACACCAAGGTTGTGTGTTTGATCTCCATATGGGTTGTTCGCTTAAGACTTGGACTTGATGATCCTTGTGGGTACCTTCCAACTCAGAATATTCTGCAATCTCTCCATTTTTTGTTCTCATCAAAGTAAAAGAATATTTAGAGAAAAAACTATTATAGGCCTTCTAAGTCAGGTTGCTTTGCAGAAGAGGAATACAGCACATCCTGATGAAATTCTATGAAGCTCTAATATATCTTGAAAGTACAGACTCACCTGAAAAGAGCCTTATGAGAGGAGGTAGAAAATAGCTAGTGAAAAAAGAAGAACCAGTAGAGGCAGCTGCACAGTCTATGCAAAAGCTTTTATAAACCATTGTTGCTGCCTAGAGAGGACTTGGATATGAAATGGAATTAAGGAATCTGCCTCTTATCTTCCACCCCACCAATGTCCTCATCTCATCCCTTCTCAGTATTACAAATGTGCCATAAGCCCTTTAAACATTTAACTACTTGATCACACCAAATTATGTCACCCTCAGTCACTTCTTTTACTATTGTTGTGCAAGAACTGAGAAAAGATGTATCTGTAAAATGAAATTTGCTTCCAGAACCTGTGCCTTTAATCTTGGACATTGCTTTGGGTTGCTCAGCAGTAATTCAGCTATTCCTGTCGTTGTTCCATATTGCATAGATACATGTAACAGTGGTCCAGAAAAGACAACTGTCTTACAAGAGGAGATATTTTTACCTAAAAGGATGTTCTCAAATATGAATATATTTCAGGCACATGGTGCTGGTATGCAGTATAATCAGCTGAATCAATACAGTAGTTCTGCTGAAACCTAGCATAAAGTGATGCTTACCTTGTTCACTTACTAAACATTTCGATTTCCTAAATGCAAACTACCACAAAATGGTTTTATAATTAGCAGAAAGATTTGCAGTGTTAAGATATGTCCTTTCCCTCTTGTCAGTTTTTTTGCCCCTCTCCTGTTGTGGATGTCCTGCAGGCAGAAAAGCCAATCAGAGGGTGGCAATTCTGTTTTACAACAGCTTTCAGAATTTTACAGTTTCCTTGTGGTCTGGTGCTCCATGAGAAAACGTCTGGTGGAGCCATCATGTGAACAACAGAATATGAAAGTGAAAATGGAGTTTTTCAGGATGAAGAAAAGGTTTCTGTGTCTGACTTGTGGAAGACTATTTCCTGTTTTCCTGATTGAAAACAGGCAAGATTTTCATCTGAGTTTTTTGTGACCTGCAACAGGGATGTGAGTTTTCTCCTTTACACTTCCCTCCAATGGCCTTTTAATTACTTTGGGATGCTACTAAACATAGTATTTTTATATTAAAAATATAAGCTTTGTATTAAAAACTTATTTCAAGATCATATGCTAGCATGCAGACTATCATGATTTTGAAAGGAATAGGGGTGCATATGCTAATGTAAAAAAGAATTGATGGATATACTAATGCCTGTAATATCAAAGTAAATACATTTAGAATTTATAGACTATCACTGAATTCTGACTTTAAAAAGTTAAATTGAAAGTATGTTTCTAGTACTAACTTTACTTCCCCTGAACTCTAGTATTTCTCTTTGATATGCATATTAGCATATTTTATTGTGATATTGCATATTTTGTCAAATGGATCCTTGAACTTATGTAGTACATTATGACTTAAGAGACAGAGACACAGATCCTTCCAGCAAGTCATCACAATTGTACTAAGGGATGTTAATGCAATGAAATGCTAAACAGTAGTAACAAAAAACTTCTGTGTGAACAGGAACTTCTGTTGGGTACATGAAGCGATGGACATGCAGTACAGGAAGTCTGTATTCTAGAAGCTTGATGCAGAAGAATTAGGTGCTAGCTTGGATGTGGGATCTGGAAGCCAGCTATTAAACTGACTCGCAAATCAACAGCTTTTCAGATGGAAAGGATGAGTTCTTCTAACTGAAGTAGTGAAAGTATTATAGTTGAGGATAACTGGAACACTGAAATTGTATTTGATATGCCAGACAAAATGAAAACCTTCCTTGCATTCTCATTGTAACAGTGCACACTTTCTCTCTGTGTTTTGGTAAGTTAGTTCTTCTGCTCTGTCTGGAGCTTCATACTAAAAAAGTTAATTTATTTATTTGGCAGTTGATTCAGTAAAATTGCTGTCACAATATCTGCATTATACTGCCTAATTATTTTTTTTCTGCCATACATGCTGCCTTTTTCGTATAGAGTAATAGTAATTTTTTTGGCAGATGATTAATAAGACTACTGGAAATTACATCCTTAATATTGTTGAATTTTTTTTCTGATATGCTGGCCTGTCTTAACCATAATTACAGAGCTGGTCTTTGTCTTGAATACTTTTTGTGATACAAGATGTTGCAAGGATGCAAAGTTGCATCCACCACTAAAGTCTCCAATGAAGTATTTTATCACTAGAATGTTTAGTTCTTATACATTAGAAAGAAACTGCCTTGTAGTCCTAAATTAGAAGCAAAAATTAGATATTTTTAGATAAGATGTGGATTAATTAACTGAGCTCAACTAAGAAATAGCTGCTCAAAAATTATTTATTTATTTTATCCAATGCTACTCCTACACAAAAAATATTTTGTTTCTTCCTCAATTTTCTTCTGTATTTAAAATGTCATTTTGTTGCTTTGTCATTCAGTCTTTGTGTCCATATTTAAGGTGCATTTCATTCCATCATATTCTATGAAGATGCCTGTGATGCCTTATCCTGTGGATAAATCCTCAAAACTGCAAATAAGGTAAGGTAATAGGGGTCAATGTCTTTCATAGCAATGATCACTAGGGTGTAGTTACTGTTAAATCCATCTCTTATTACCTACTCTTGGTGAAGCATGGCTTCTGGACAGGCACCTATCCTTGATTTGAAGGTATCAGGAGAAAGCACACACATTCACTTTTTTCATTTTATTTTCCTATAGGTGTTCTCTTTCAACCAATTGGCTTTGTGTTATATCTAGCTTATTTTGCTTCACTCTTAAAAAAGAAATATAAAAACTTCTAATTTTTGTCCACATGATACATAACACATCTAGAATCATCTTGGTTATTAACATTAGCAGCTTTGGTATGGCCAGAATTGTAAGTTTGCAGAATCAGTTCACGAGACCATTTGATTTTCTTAAATTATCATTGTTTGATTTGTTTGGTTTTTAATACATACACACAAACTGAAATGTAAATGTGCTAAATATTTCCTAATGGTGCATGCTTTAATTTGGGTGTCTATAAATGTTATTGCCCTTTGGAAATCGTGTGACTCTTTAAAGTGACTTGATTTCTGAGGTTATCCCAATTTCTTTCTACAGACTTTACTATTTATAAAGTTGCAGCAGGCATGAATAAAAGCAGTAGAATATGACCAAGTTTATCATCTAAAGCAAAAATCAGACTGATTTCTGCAAAGCTAGTTCTAATTTATAGCACTACAGATCAGATCCCAACTTGAACAGATGGTAATAATTATTAATGGTAAATACATTTAATGAAAATAAAATAGAAGAAGGTTGTGTGGCAACAAATCACCTGAGGAAGTCAAGGAGATTAAATTTATTTCATTGTCTGAGAATCTCTCAGTGTTGAAATACCTGCTTCCAGATGTATAATACATGCTTGTGGATTTTAGATGTTTTATTCTTGATAGCAAAATGGAACTGAAAGTTAGAGCTGGACAGAAAATGATTTTCCCATCCCCAAAGAATTTTTTTAATATTTCAACATTTTTCCCAGACTAAACCAGGATGAAAAATTGCACTGTCAAAAGAGTTTAAGAACTGAAATTAAAAGATAAAGAACAGATTTTGTATAACAATGAGTTTTCAAGGGCTTTTCAGCTTCAGGAAACATATCTATGACTGTCTATGATAGCTGCTGAGAAGGTAGATAAGCAATTATTCATTGCTTCAAATGAAAAAAATGTTGAGAGCTTGAAATGAAGTTTGCAAGTGGCATAAAATGCATAGTTACACTTTAAATGCTTCATTTGAAGATGCTGCAGAAGCAAAAAATTTGCATATGTTTAAAAAATTGCATCCTGGAAGAAAATGATCCATACTTATTAAGTGTTTGGTAGTTGTTGAGCAGTAAAATCCTGCATTTCAAAATGTTGTCTGAAGAAGCAAAAGTGTTGGTGTGTTTTTATACTCTCTCCTAAGGACTTGCTATTCAATACTTTTCATATGACTTAACACAAACATATACTTTTGCACTTTTATGTTTATCATATGTAAAATCCACTCAGATGAACATTAAAATAATATCAAATTAGATTGTTTCCTTCTGCTAATTTTGAAAAAAAAATTAGAAGGTTTATGAAATGTTTTCCTTAGTTTCTAAAAATAAAATTTTCTTCATCATGAAAAAATGCAGTCTTTTTCTTTGAGAAAATGTAACAGAATCTTCAGAATTTAAAAAAACAACTCAAATACTGGTAATGGAAATTTGCCAGTTTTGCTTTCTGGTAAACTGTATCAATTTGATTAAATTGATATTTCTTGGGAAACAAATACTAAGGATTATTCTAAGCCATTTCTTGGTTTAGATAATGGAGCAATTGTTAATGTTTTAGCAATTAATTTGAAAATTTAAAAAATCCTATTGTTCTGATGAAAACATACTGAAACCAACAGTAGACACTGGAAGAGAACCTTGTCTTCAGGGCATTTTTTATTTTAACACATGGCTGTGTCATGACTCAATGCTCTCGATTCTACATAACCAATCAGAAGACCTATTAACATGTTAGAATTTCTTCTTTGGATTATTGTAACAACGGGCTTTGAAATCTGAGACTAAACTTGTGCTGAGACTTTAAATTCAACATGTGTTCACATATATGGAACATTGCTCCTGCGTGTGTGTGCATTGTGTGTTTGAATGGGTGAAAGAATATCAACTGTACTTTTGTGTATGTCTGTGTTAAGCCTACAGAGGGTGGAATCTAGGATGGGTAACCTGGGAAGAGTACAGAGAGGCTGACATCGTTTGAAAACACCAAGCTTTGTGTGGTGTGGTCACTAGATTGGAGGGAAGGGATGCCATCCAGAGGCACCTGGACAGGCTTGAGAGGTGGGACCTTGCAAACGTCATGAAGTTCAACAAGGCTGAGCTCAAGTGGCTGCACCTGGGTTGGGGCAATCACAAGCAGAAATACAGGATGAGTGGAGAACGGATTGAGAGAATATCCATTAAGAAAGACTTGGGGGTGTTGGTGGATGTTGGTGGTGTTGGTGGATGTTGGTGGTGTTGGTGGATGAGAGGCTGGACACAACCTGGAAATGTGCCCTTGCAGCCCTGAAAGCCAATTGTATCCTGAGCTGCACCCAAAGCAGCATGGGCAGTAGGTCGAGGGAGGGGATTCTCCACCACTACTCTGCTTTCATGAGATCCCCCCTCCTTGAGTACTGGCTCCAGCTCTGGGACCCCCAACATAAGAAGGACATGAACCTGCTGGAATAAGTCCAGAAGAGGACCATGAGGATGATCAGAAGGATTGAGCACACTCTGGAAACACTGGACAATTAGGCAAACACAACTGCTGAGTGGGTAAATTGAGGCAATTGTATAGGATAAAAAATTTCCATATGTAATTTTACTGATGTTTCCACTTCTGGAATAGAAGGATTTATCCAAATGATATAATTATTTTCAAATAGGCATTTTTAGGGTATGATTCACCTCATCTCAAATGTACAAAGCACACTGTGAATCACACATGAAAAGGAGCCCTCACTGGCTACAACAAGAGCTTAGTGTGACTACCTTGCAGGGAGCCGTCTGGGTTGTATTTTAAGTGATAGCAATCCCACCCCCTCTGTCTTGTTTTGGAGTGTGTGGTCCACCCTGACTGTCCATCACTGAGGAGTGTTCATGGAAGAAAGATTAGAAAGCAGACGAGATGGTGTTACTGTGCAGCACTCAAAGCTCTCTGTCTGTTTCACTTACCAAAGAGCAGCACAAGGTGGGGGATATAACCATTTGAATGTAGCAAGAACAATCAATGAAACTGTAATGGCTGGAAGTCACAGATAAGGAATAAGGTCCATATTTTTGACTGCAAGGATGATTTATTATAGGAGAAATGCATAGACATTTTCAGTATCTGGGCTTTTTTCACTGACATTGCATGACTGGGGATATTGTACTATTGATATCCACTTCAAACAAAAATTAATTCAAAGATGCTTTGGAAGTCTCCTTCTGATAGGAAATTGTTAGATTAAAGAAAAACTCTTTCTGATACTGTAATTCCTTAAATTTCGAATCAACTTGTGAAACAAATGTAAATATTACAAAATTATTCCATAATACCGGAAGACAAGTAAGGAAAATCTTAAAAGAAAGAACTGTTTTCACAAGTCATTGTCATCTATCACCAGTACCTGATACAGTGAGTTTCTAAACTCAGCATCAAGCACCACCACCAAGAACTGTGCACATGAGAGATGGTTTGCTCAGATTCTGAGATGTGATTGTAATATTAAAGTAGCTTTTACCTACATCAGGTGTCATAATATATAGGGATATCATCAGAGAATAAGCAATTGTTGGGAAACAAAATTTGACTTCAGAGACCAGCCTTAAGTCATGAGTTTGTATACTGAAAATACTCTCGCATTATTCAGTGAAGTTGAACATATTTCTTTAGTAAGATTTTAATCCTAAAAAATAGCAGAATTAATAAAAAAGAGTTGAATCACAGTAACTCATAGAACTATCTTAGAGTTTATACTACAGTTTACAAAAATTATTTGAGGTGCCCAAAGTATTTCCCAATTCTCTTCAGCGCATTGTGGCTTTCCAACTCCCAGGGTACATTCTCCCTAATTAGATAAATATCCAAAGGTCACATGAAATTTGTAAGGATTTGTATGTCAGTCCCTTCAAAGCTGGCTGGTAGTTTCATGACCAGAAGGCAATGTTCAGAAAAAGCAGAGGAATCCCATCCTCTTCAAGGTGCAGGAGATTACAGCTGGGTGGAGATTTACCCGGGGACTGCAGCTGAGAGAGCTACAACCCTTCCATCAGTGAGCACACAAGAACACAAACACGGAGCAGCATGAGGAGGGAGACAGTGACAGAGCCCCTTCCTGGCTCCCTCAGCATTCCTGTGGCAGTGATACAAACCAAATCACGTTTTAGGCAGAAAATGAGCCGTGGGTTTGGATAGCATTGATTGTTTAGTGTATTAGCAGAGGGCAGAGTTTACATGCAGTATCAATTAGAAAATACTTGGCAATGAAAGCAAGGCTAAAGGCCTTTCTGTTTTATGGCCAAATCCTGCTTACTTTCCTCACATGAGTAGCTCTAATGAAGTCAGCTTGAGCTCAGTGATTTCACTCCAAAATCTCTTAAATCACTCTCTTAAATCTCTTGTAAGTTGTAGCTGAAATTTGAAAGAATTTTAAAGGGAAACTTTTAACCTCTGTCCCTAGTTACAATTTTGGCTGCTTCCTTTATCATCCTCTTCTCAGATCACCTCTATCCAAAAGTTCTAAAAAATCCCTCCAGACATTTTCTTCTTATCCTTTTTCTTTAAATACTGTAATTCATATTTAATTCCCTTAATTCTGTTATAGGTTTCTTAGAAATTCAATGCCATAGTGATCAGAGATGTTCTTTGAACTTTCCCATAACGTTGCAGGATTCAGAAATAATGAAGGCAGTCTCAGATTTTGTGTTAAAAAGTGTATTGCATCCCTCTTTCAGTAGGCTGTGCTGTGCCAGCAAAGGTAGTGGTTTGTCAGAGAATAATTTGTCAGAGAATTTGTCAGAGATTTGCTAGGGTAGGAGCGATCTAGGGTGGAAGAGATGAGCTGTGTGATGTGCCTTTGGTGCTTGGTGTCACTGGGAGGGTGCAAGTACTCCTTCAGCAGCAAGCACCTTTACACAAGGTTGTAATGGTTCAGGGCTCATTTGTTTTTTGTTGGCCTCGTGACTGACCATCTCTCTGAGCATCCTGGGTGTGAATCCCCACAGTGGGCAGTGTGCCCCACTGTGAGGGGCCCCTGGGTGAGGGCAGTTCTGCTGCTGACACTCTGCTGCTGCCTCCTCTCTGTGCAGTCAGAAGAGTGTCACTTATCATCAAATCATACAATGGTTTGGGTTGGAAAGGACCTTCAAGATCATCTAGTTCCTCTTGCCATGGACAGGGAAATGCCCACTTGTCCAAGTAGCTCAGAGCCCTGCCCAACCTGGCCTTGAGCACTTCTAGAAATGAGGCACCCACATTCTATGGGAACCCACCTGTTCCAATGTCTCACCACTTTCACAGTAATGAATTTATTTTTAATATCTAGACTAAACTGTCCCCTTTCAATTTGAAGCCATTCCCCCTTGTCCTACCACTGCAGGTCCTTTTTAAGTAGTCCCTGTCCAGCTCTCCTGAAGGTTCACTACAGGTATAGGAAGGTACTCTAAGGTCTGCCCAGAGCCTTCTTTTCTCCAGGCAAAACAACCCCAAACCTCTCAGCCTGTCATCATAGGAGAGGTGCTTCATCCCTCTAAGCACCTTCATGACCCTCCTCTGCACTCACTGCAGCAGGGCATGTCCTTGTCTCTTGTACCATTGTCTACCTTCACCAAGGAAAGAAGAGACCAGAGGAAAGAACAATGTTGTTTTGTCTCCTTACTCCAAGTTAGCAAAAGTTTCTCAATGTCTATGATTGCTCATATTAATAACAAATAGCAGTACAAATTTAACCTTTAAGTGTGCAACTGATTCAAATTACTTTGACTGTATTAATTATCAGGAATTCCTAATCAATTTTTGGTGATCCTGTATGCTGCCCTATATTTGAATAAGGGAAAATTAATATCTAACTAGCACCATATTTTTACTTTTAGAAAGAGAATGCAATTATGACAAACTATTTCATTGTCACAAACAATTGGCGATTTTCTTGTAAAGAAGTGAATTACTTGAAAAATATTTCAGACCTAACACTTTCCTAATACTTGGCTTGCTATGTAACAGTTCTCTGTGCCTTCTAAAATTCTACACACAAGCTTTCAGATTTAAGGAGGAGTGAGCAATGGGACAAATTATTTTGTTGAGGTAATGTAGGAGAAAAAAAAAATCTGATTAAGTCTCTTGCACTATGCGTTTGTGTTTTGTGTTTTCTGTTATATACAAAGATTTTGCAAACCTTCACTTAGGCTTTGGATATTAAATTCTCTGTGGCAAAGAAACTAATATGTCACTAGAAGACTAAATATAGCACAAAAAGATTGAAATATCCAAACTTTATTTCCATTGAAAAAAATAATTCTTTAAATCTGAAGTATTTTTGAAAAATAATTAAGCTAAAATACTGGTTTTTGTTTGGGATGTTTCTTGCTCCAAAAAAATTAGGGAAAAAAAAAAAAAAAAACGCAGTTAACCTATACCAGAATTTCAAGGTTTCTTGCAGTTGAGTTGCTTGCTTGAACTATGGGAGAAAAAAAAATCCAGATTGTATAGAATAAGGACCTAAATAATCAGCATGCCCTGAAATAATGTTTTGGAGAAATAGAATTTTCAGTTTTGGGTTTGTTTTTTTTTTTTTTTTTAAATCCTGCTTTCCCTCTGTGTAAGGAATAATACACTGCCAAATCCTTGCCATTTTGGAGGATCAGGGCTGTTTCCCAGCTTTTCTAGCAGCCTGATCTCTCATCACAGTCTGTAACTGAGACCACATCAATCTCAACAGAACATGTCTAGCTCTAAAGACTCACTGTAAAGTGTTTCTCCCAAAAACTTCTAATGGCTTGCCAGCTCCTTAAAATTTGGATCTTGGCACTGCTGTTTCTAAGACCTATCTCTATCAGCTGGATACTACCCAAAAGAGAAGTCTCAAACAATCCTCTACCCAGAGACAGGAAACAGAGCAGTTCATGCTCCATGGTAATTTTTCTTCTTGTAAGCATTCCATGTAGTGGCAGGTGTTGTCTGTTTTGTTTTACATGCAGAAGACTACTAGGGAGTTAGAGTTTGACTTGCAAAGCTACCAAGATGTCTGAAGTCTTTGCACCTCTAGAACAGAGAAATAAATCTCATCTGTTTTGTTTTATCAGTTCCTTCTAACACATTACCATCTGACAAAAATATTTTGTCAAATGTTGTACATGTAGGTAGCATGGGCTGTACATGTTAGTTACTTCTTTTCTATCTCATAGCTGATAGGGAGGCTTAAAAATATTTCTTAAACGTTATTTTTACAGCTTTCAAAATTTAAATGCTGTGAAATCTGTCTGTTGTTCTGGCAGTCTGTAAATTTTTAAAAGTTATCAATTGTTACATACTGGCTTAAAACAACTTGAGGCTTTTATTACATTAATGAAAGCATTTCTGACCTGACAATAAAGTAATTCTTTGGACAAAACTCCATTTTGTTGAGTGTATCTGTTATGCCTCCCAAAAATTCATTTAGGCATTTGTTCCTCCTCAATTGCTTAAAATGGCTTCTCTTCAGGGAGATCAAGAAGAAAGTTGCATACCAAAATAATTTAAGTCTGAATGTTCTCTGTTTAGTTTGCTTCCATTCTGGAGCCCAATCTCTAGCCAAGTCAAGACTAGACTGCTTCATGCTGCTGAATTTAGTGCATCCTGATTATTCCAATCTGAGTAATTAGCTGCAGTAATCATCAGCCCTTACAGATCCATTAAAATGGTATAAATCTGGAATAAATCTCTGTCAACTTAAAAAGTCTGGGCCTGAAGTTATGTGGTTGAGATCAAAATAAAGTTCATAATTTTATGCATTTTTCATGTTTACTTTGTTTCCCAACTCATCAGTGTTGAGTTGTGTTAATGCTGATGTAAAAAATCCAACATGCCCTGATACATATTTCTGATATTTCTGACATATACAGATTTGCACTCTGTGTGTGCATATGTGTGCATGTGTGCTTATTTCCTTGGTTTTTGAAAGGATGGGGTTGTTAGATTTGGTATGAATTTATTTTTCTTCTGCAGCACATGTTATTTTGGACACTTATATTTTAAAATCAAAAATCTTTAGAAGAGGGAATCAAGCACATTCCAATAAAAGCAAAAATATTCCGGAAAATAGAAGGGTGCTTTAGGCCATGGTGAAATTTTCTTTTTGGTTTTGAATTATTTGGTTTCAGGACTGTCTTCATAGAAAAGACTAAACACTCTAAGTCTCCTCATGCCTCTTCATTGACCCTAATTGTGAGTGAATGAGCCCCAGGGACACAGGGAATAATAATTCCAGTTAAGGGAGAAGGAACAGAAAAAGGAAATACTGTTTCACAGGTGTTGACAAAATCTGAGCCTGAGGCTAGCTCACATACATTCTCAAACAGAAAGGGAATCCCACAGTGAATCACCCAGATTCTCACAGTACTAAAGTATATAGAACTAGAACCAGGGAATATCTGGGGAAGAATCCAATTTTCGACATAAAATATTGGTTTGAATCAGCTATAGCGGCTGGTTTGAATCATTAATTTAATTTTGACTAGCACGTGGATTCTGTTGCAGAAACGTCATTGTTCCTTTTTACACGTGTGGATTAAAGCACAGCTTTATTTCTGCTCCTCTAGGTACCTGTTAAGCTGTTTGTGTGCTCTGTGAGCCTGGCTCATGCTGTGTGTGTGCCGCGGGTGGCAGTCAGTCTGTCTCGGTGCTGTAGCTCAGTACGAGCAGTGCAGGGCTGCTGCAGTATTGTCACACCACCTCCAAATGCTTCTTCATGGGGACAAGAGCCTGCCACACCAGTTGTGCAACCAGAGTGAGCAGCAGCTGTTGTGACACCGAGGAGTAAAGGCAGGGTTGTGGGAACGTGAAGGATGCTCCACCTCAGACACCAGGTGAGCACATACTGACCAGGTGAGCACATGCTGACCAGGTGAGCACATGCTGACCAGGTGAGCACATGCTGACCAGGTGAGCACATGCTGACCAGGTGAGCACATGCTGACCAGGTGAGCACATGCTGACCAGGTGAGCACATGCTGACCAGGTGAGCACATGCTGACCAGGTGAGCACATGCTGACCAGGTGAGCACATGCTGACCAGGTGAGCACATGCTGACCAGGTGAGCACATGCTGACCAGGTGAGCACATGCTGACCAGGTGAGCACATGCTGACCAGGTGAGCACATGCTGACCAGGTGAGCACATGCTGACCAGGTGAGCACATGCTGACCAGGTGAGCACATGCTGACCAGGTGAGCACATGCTGACCAGGTGAGCACATGCTGACCAGGTGAGCACATGCTGACCAGGTGAGCACATGCTGACCAGGTGAGCACATGCTGACCAGGTGAGCACATGCTGACCAGGTGAGCACATGCTGACCAGGTGAGCACATGCTGACCAGGTGAGCACATGCTGACCAGGTGAGCACATGCTGACCAGGTGAGCACATGCTGACCAGGTGAGCACATGCTGACCAGGTGAGCACATGCTGACCAGGTGAGCACATGCTGACCAGGTGAGCACATGCTGACCAGGTGAGCACATGCTGACCAGGTGAGCACATGCTGACCAGGTGAGCACATGCTGACCAGGTGAGCACATGCTGACCAGGTGAGCACATGCTGACCAGGTGAGCACATGCTGACCAGGTGAGCACATGCTGACCAGGTGAGCACATGCTGACCAGGTGAGCACATGCTGACCAGGTGAGCACATGCTGACCAGGTGAGCACATGCTGACCAGGTGAGCACATGCTGACCAGGTGAGCACATGCTGACCAGGTGAGCACATGCTGACCAGGTGAGCACATGCTGACCAGGTGAGCACATGCTGACCAGGTGAGCACATGCTGACCAGGTGAGCACATGCTGACCAGGTGAGCACATGCTGACCAGGTGAGCACATGCTGACCAGGTGAGCACATGCTGACCAGGTGAGCACATGCTGACCAGGTGAGCACATGCTGACCAGGTGAGCACATGCTGACCAGGTGAGCACATGCTGACCAGGTGAGCACATGCTGACCAGGTGAGCACATGCTGACCAGGTGAGCACATGCTGACCAGGTGAGCACATGCTGACCAGGTGAGCACATGCTGACCAGGTGAGCACATGCTGACCAGGTGAGCACATGCTGACCAGGTGAGCACATGCTGACCAGGTGAGCACATGCTGACCAGGTGAGCACATGCTGACCAGGTGAGCACATGCTGACCAGGTGAGCACATGCTGACCAGGTGAGCACATACTGACTGCCAGAGTGGCAGCTGTAGCCAGAGCCTGCTATGGGTTGGTTGTGCCCTCTGTTATGAGTGCACAGCCTGATAAAGAGGGAACACGTGCAAGCTGTGGCTTAGTTTCTGCTTCCTCTCCTCTTACTCCTGTGAGAGGGAAGAAAGGAAACAGAGGAGAAGGAGGAAAAAGCCAGATGTATCTTCTGCAGCTTTCTCAGCAGCAGTAGGCAGCTCATGAGCTCTGCATTGCCCCAGGTGATGCTCTAGAAATTCAGTTTTCTCAGTAACCCCAATATGCAATGCTACTGGCCTGGGAAGAGTGGCTGGATAGCTCCCTGGCTAGGGAAGGAATCATCTCCCTGTATTCAGCACTGGTAAGAGTGCACCTTGAATGCTGTGTTCAGTTTTGGGCCCCTCACTACTACTTTATCTCTTTAGCTGATGAAGGGTCTGAGGCACAAATCTAATGGTGAGCAGCTGAGTTTAGCTGGGAGACCTTATTGCTCTCTACAACTAATTGAAAGGAGGCTGGAGCAAGGTGGATGTTGGTCTCCTCTCAGGTAGCAAGCAATAGGAAAAAAGGAAATGGCTCCTCTTGCATCAGGGGAAATTTAGGTTGGGCATTAGGAAGAATGTCTTCACTGACAGGGTTGTCAAGAATTGGAATAGGCTGGCCAGGGAAGGGTTCCTCTGGAAGTTGTGTTAAAAGTTGTGTAGAGGTGGTACTTAGGGACAAGGTTTAGTGCTGGACTTGGCAGTGTCAGATTTACAATGGGACTCAATTAACTTAAAGGTCTTTTCTAACATAAGCAATTCTCTGATTCTGTGGTCCCATATTAGTACCTACTCACAGCACAGAAACAGTGGGCCCATACTGAAGGACATCATCCTGTCAGAGGATCACAGGGCTCCTCCCTGGCTGACATCAGCATTTGGCTTTCACAGCTGAGGCTTGGTTGCACTTTTATATTTACTACTTCTCTCACTGACTTCTTCCAATGCTTCCAATTGGAAGCTTCCAATGCTTCCAGGAAGGCCAGCGCCAGAGTGGTAACAATCTGGGCTCAGACCTGAGCATCAATTCAACAGTCTAAAATAAATGAAGAACACATGTTTCAAGTCCAGCTGGGCATCACAATTAATGTTAATATTTCTCTTCCTAGATTTTGATTAAAGAAGTCATTTTTCCCCTCCTGACTTTTGTAGTTTTAGATTCAATGTTTTTGTATTCTCTTCTGCCGTACATGTTTTTTACGTTCGAAACAAAAATTGATCACTTCACTGCTGTTTTCTGATTCTTTAGCTCTCAGTGAGATCACTTCTATCTCTCTTTCTTAAGTCAGACTAAACTGGAACCAGCTTTTTTTTTTAGTGACTCAATTTTGCTCTATTCTTTTCCATGTTCCAAGTGTGGCTTTTTGCTTTGAGTATGTCATAAAATGTGTATGTAAAACATGGAAAGAATATCTCCTTTTAAAACAATACAGTGTACTGCAGTTAATTAAATCAATGTCAGCTTTCCAGCTGCATGATCTGAGCTGACCTGTATCAAATGCATTAGAACAGCAGCCATTGTGATGGACTTTGGCAAGTTGTCATTGATTTATTTCCCTGTGGTCTTTCTAAACCTTTAGGGAGGTTTATGGGAGGTATTTCAGAAAAATGAGTGAACCCATCAATATGAGACAGGGCAAGTATAGTAAAAATAGTGCTTAGGTTAGGAATACCAGCTGATTTATTTAATAAATCAAAGAAACAATCTAAGTCAGTTGCCTCCAGCATTTATCCTTCAGACATCATATATCCTTCTCTTGTCTAATTTAATTTTTCTTCTTGTTTCTATTTGACAGAAATATGAAATTTATAACTGAATACCTAGCTGGGGAAAGCTGAAATTCAAATGTATAGCACAAACATGATCCTCTCAATGGAAAACAGATAAAGGGTTGGCAATATCTAACATTTGAGTAATGGTATTCTTGGCAGCCAGAAGGTTTTACAGAATTAGAGGGGCTTCTACCAACCTTCCCATCCCTAATGCACTGGGTCAGTGACAAGTTCTGATGGTCTTAATCCACTCTGGTCTGCCACACTGCTCCTTCAGTACACAGGAGCTGCAGACAGGATAGGTACTCTTGAAAATCACGGTAGTAATTTCTGACATCACCCTCAGGGATACATGGTCCAGGAAATCATGGGGGAGAGATTCTCTGCCTTCAGGATTTCTCCAACTTATTCATCACCTGGTTTTCTCCCTCTGGGGATTTTCCATGTCCATATATCACTCACATAAGAAACAGTTTCTGGGCTCTGTAATTCCATCACAGAAACTTTTTAATGTTCTGAATGTTCGTGTAAGAAACCTCCTAGCACATTGCCAAGCCTGAGAAACTACAAAAGCAAAATGGGTGCCAGAGAACAAGAGGATTCTGGAAAGCACTGAGGGTTTTAAAATGACATGATCTTAATTACTCTGAAGTCTGCATGTTTTCATTTCATTAATTGGAAGGTGATCCCTGTTAATGAGAGCAACTCCACATTCTCAGATTGTTTGGCTGTAAGTTAGGAGAGATGGCAGTGTGTTATTGTTATGGCTATTTCTGCCCATGTATCAAAACAGCAGACAGAAATACATAGAAATGGTATTGGCAAGTTTCAAATACATGCTCAAGGTATTTTCTTCTTTTAACATGCTTACTTGGATGACCCATTTGAACTGTTCCTTGCAAGTAAGCTGTAGTGTTAAGCAACCATGACCTTTTCTGAGAGTAGTGGGAATTCAAGGAAATCACTCAGTTATTTGGTCTTTGGAAATTTGTAGTGCATTCTCTGCACTGTGATAGTGTTATAATGTAATTTGATATTATTTAATGCCTTATAGAGAAAGCAAAAAAATCTTAATTCAAAATTAATATTATCCACCATTACACTGTTCCTGGGAGATACCTTCTCTCCAGCTACAAAGATCCTGGGTTTCCAGCCAGATTATTTTTTTTTTTTTTTAAATCTGGATAGGACAGAAGTTTTAAGCTATGTAGTGAATCTTCGGCTCAACATCAACAACATCCAGGAAGTTTGAACTAGCCTTCTGGATTTTACAGACTAAAACTGCAAGAAAACCTTTGGCAATTTCAGACCCAAAATCTGCCTTATTGTTTTTTATTAAATCAGAAAATATCATCTACAATTATATCATCTGGATCAGGTTCTAAAATCCAAATGATTATGAAAAAGCTTCCTTCATAATGAATGAAAAGGATATCTAAATGCTTGTTCAAGATGCCATGGACATTTGGGCGGCATTTAAAACCAGCAAGCATATTATCACTTTGAACATTTTATTCAGAGTAGCATTTCTGGCTGGCGTGGCACTAATGGTTAGCTGTTTCACAAAGTTCAGAGTTCCATCATGCAGTACATGCAGTGAGTGAGAGCTGCAGAGCATTGTACTGTCAAGCATTGTATTGTCACCATTCTTGAGGCAAATCTGTTCAAGATTTAGCCATATCTGTTCAAGAGTCAGGCGTTTCCTCAGCCATTGTGCAGTGGCTGAAAGCCCCACTGAATGTTTCCCACCTCCCTGTGCAACTGGGAGCTTAGACCCAGCACTGCCCTGGCTACAGCGAGGGGAATTTGCACCATGGACATGAGCCTAGAAAAACCAGTCAAAAGCCTATGTTCCATAACAGAAATGTAGCAGATACATCAAAAGATGGGGCACTAAGGGCATGGCAAAACTGGCAAAAACAGTTTTGCTAAACCTTTGGTTAAACTGTGTCTATCTAGCATGAAAAGGTTAAATTCTGACACTGATATGCTCGTCTCATACATTAAGGAGGCATAGAAAGAACACTACCCTATGAAATACCACAGCTGTGTTTATTTAGATTTATTTATATGAACTTTATTTAGAAGTGCATTTCTTCAGTTCAATTTGGATGAACTTACTTAATAAGCTTTTTGCCTTCATCAGCCATCTCACCGGAAGACTGTGCTCATGGGATACCGTACACCAAACAACTTCTTATTTCTCAAAAGACTTTCAGCTGCTAGAAGGGTGGCTCTACACAGTGAAACACAAAAAATGCATTGCTATTTTCAGGGCTTAAGGTCATAACAGCAGTCTCCATAGCTGCATGTACACTGTTCAGAAGATGTGTTCTAGGTTGCTGTAACTTCCCTGCAGCAGGACTCACTGCAAATGCTGCATTCACTTCCTTCCCAGCACATGCTTCATAGTCTGTTACCACCCACTGCTCTTGGACAGTTCTGGCCTCCTTGTAGTAAGAAAATACAGTCATTGAATACCTCTGAGTGTTTGCTTACCTAAGCAAACCCTTTTCCTGTGCGTGGCCCTAGTAATCTGTGCACTGAGGAAAACAACTCACTCATTCTACCACCTCCTACCATTTTGTGATTTCCTCTGGTTTCCTCCAAGCACTTCTGTTTTCTCATACTGTACACTCAACACAGATTAATCCTCTTTACCACCCTTCAAATGTCTCCTATCTCACACGCTGTCATGAGCAGTACCTCCAGAGGGAAATTCCTGTTAAACATCCTTCTGAGTAAGTAGCTGAGTCTGATAATGTTCCACAGGAAACTATGGGGAAAATATCAGATCTGGGACCTGAATTCCTGATCTGAGCAGATCTTCTAAGTTATCCAGGTGGTTGAAAGGGATTTATTTTCCCTTTTGCTTTCCTGAGTATCTGCAGGGTACCGGAATACAAGTCCCACTATTTGTTAGTGTCTCAGGGGTACCATATAGTCTTTGATCAAGAAATGATAGCTGGTGTATGACTTCTGTGAATTGAACTGGAGGCTTTATAGTGCTTCTTGTAGTTTGTACTGCTTGGATAACTGTGCTGAGAAAAGATTCTTTGGTACAGGAATCTAAAAGCGTGCTTAATCCAGGCATTCATTTAGGCTTTAGAACTGTGTAAAAAAATAAATTATTGATAACTCTTGACATTTTAAACTAGAATATCACTCAATGTATGGGGACCGTCTTTTTCATCAGGGCTATCCACAAAGATTAAAAGATGAGCTTTTAATCTTTAATTGCTGTTGTTTCTGCTGCCAATAAAGCAAAATCCCAGAAAGAACATAAGTCAAAATAATTTGAAAGAGAGTAATTTGAATCTTTAGCAAAAAGATTCTATCAGAACAGGGGGATGATTCCACTTTTTATGTTAAATTATTCAGTACATTGTAACATTGGTATGCAAAAAAAGAGTTATGATGAGTCATAGGAATGATTCATTCAGTCCCAGTTCTGGCTACAAGAAAATGTAGATAGCATGTATTTTAGTGTCAGCAGGAGTTTGGATAACAGGATACTTGATTTAAAAAAGAGTGGTTCAGAAACAAGGGGAGAAGACAGCTGCAATGCCAATATATTATGTCATTTTTAGTTGAGTTTTCTAAGAAACTGATGTATGTGGTCATGTATCCTGTACCTCTCAGCCTTCTTCTGATCCCTCTTGTTCAGTAAATAGTGGTAGATAAAAACTTGTTCATGTCTTTTTTTGCTGGAAATATTGTAATGTTTTTTCATCTGACAAAGGAAAATGCTTATATTGAAAAAGTAAACTTACTTGAAAATAGAGATAAAACATGAAGAATAGCTGCAGAAACATAGGAGCAGAAGAAAGTAGGGCAAGATCTGCCCGTTGCAATTGCATGCAAGGACATTTAATTACACCAGAAGAAACGACCCCAACACCTCCCAAGCAGAGCAATCCCTATAGCCCTGTGTTATTCTATTTTCATTTTAAAATAGGGAAGAGCAGAACCCTCTGAAACTTTTGTGATGTGCTTTTAGAAGCAGAGTATAACACACCTCTTAAATTTCCTTCAAATTCGGCCTTAAACATGAAAAAGTAGAAATTAGTTGAATTAAATTAAAGATTTAATTAAGATTTGTACAGTTTTGAGAAGGTGGGTATAAACAGGACATATTAATTCATAAGGAACAGAAAAATCATTGCTGTCTGCTATTGACTTCAGTCCATATTTTGTATTAAAATACTGGAAATTTCTCCCTAGCATGTGTTAGGGCTGCCAGAAGATGGTGAGGTCTCTGACAAAGTCTTCAGTTGAGGTTAAGCTGACTGAAAGGCACGTGGAGAGCTACCGGCTCTGAAATGAGACATTGCTGGCCAGGACAGATAAATGTGGGAAGCGGGCCAAAGCTACAGAGTGCTGTGACTTTTCCTGGATTTCCCACCTGTATAAAGGGTTTATGTGAAAAATGACCACATTTCACAAACAATTGAAGAGGGGTGTCAAGTACCTACTCAGGGCCAGTCTCTTGCAAAGCAGTACCTGGGATGTAACATCACTTGTGCCATATAAAGCATTCAACTTGGGATATTCTATGATTCCATGATGCTCCAATACATGAAATGCTCTTTAAACGTAAGAAAATGTTCTTTTTCCCATGAGGGAGGTTAGACCCTGGAACAGGTTGCCCCAATAGGTTGTGGAGTTTGTGTCCTCGAAATTCAAAACCCATCTGGATGCAGTCCTGGGCAGCCTGGCCAGGCCTGGCTGACCCCACTCTTAGGCTGTTGGAGCAGATCATCTCACAGCCTCAGTGCTTCTGTGGTTCTGTGGAAGGATTCTGAGCTGCTCTGACACTTGTATTCTTGACCAGCTGGCCTGCATGCCTAATCTTTATAAATGTCAGCTCACTTTGCTCAGACTTGGACAATGTATCATTTTAATGTAGTCTGAACATACACGAGGATATGTTCTCACTCAGTAAAACTGCCATAAATACGGTTTGAAAAATCCAGTATTTTCAACTGGACGGAGCAATTTTTAGTCAAGGGGTCTGGAATGTTTATTATCGCAAAAATATTCCTACCTCCGATATAGGTTTGCCATATCTCTGAATTTTTCCCTTTCCATGTGACATATCAGGTGTAAGTAGATTTGTGACATTTTTATGCAAACCCTTGGGAGGCCTCAGAAAAGACCTTCCATCCTTGTAAAAGCACAGAATCAGTTGCACCAGTAGCTTTCAGCTGACAAACAGTACCCACTAGTTTTCTTCTCTTACTTCAGAAGGTATTTAATGTTCTCCGAGTTTTTGTGTTCACTGGATGTATTTCTTCATCTGATGTCTGAACAGAGTAAGGGCATATCTTTTCACATTTTTATACTTTCTGGCTCACTTTGGAATAGTTTTCAGTATGAGTTACTGTAACCTGTGAGCTAGGTTAGAGGTGGGCTAGGAAAAGTTTGGAGGCTACACTGACAGGTATAAGAGTGATGCAGATGACATTGAGGTCACACAGAATTACCTGTGGTGGCTCTAGGTTCTTTTCTTTCTAGGCAGCTGAGCAAGGCCTAGGATAAATGTCTTCTCTTCAGTTTTCTTTTTGGTGATACTTGGTTGGAATCTTATGGCCTCAGGGTATAGAATTTTTGATTGTGAGAAGTTTCCAAGTGAATCTATGAATGTGTAAGATACTAGGTCCTAATTCTTGAACAGTTCCTGGGATCTGAACTCTTTTTAGCCCAAGGTTGGCCTTATCACATTTTTAAAGAAAGCTGAGTTGGTCATTGTAAAGCAATGCAGACCTAAGTTCAGTGATTAATTAATTAAACGTTTGAGGAGCATCAGAACAGTTGCTTTAGGTGGGGCACGTTGAAGTGCCTGTTTATCTTAACATATTCATTTGTTAAAGTTTAAGGATGGCAGTGACAAATGAATTAGTTGTAGCACAGCCTCTGCAATTTTAGACCATCTTTCTTGCAAAGTTTAGAGTGACAAGAATTTGTCTGGATAGCTAATTCTCTATCTTTCCACACAAAATCAATTCTGCATTAAATGGAGATAAATAAAATATCTTTAACTTTTAGTGGGAATTTTGGAAGAGTATGCTGAAGATAAGGTTATTGTGTTATTCTCCTCTTCAGACTAGGATATCACCAGTATTTTGAATCTCTGTGAGTTAGAATATGTCCCTGGAGCCAGCAATCACAGCTGGGTGTTTGTTGTGAGAAGCAAGTTGGATTAGCATGGTCACATTTTGAAATAAAGAGATAAAACATGGCCACTGTGAGAAGTTATATCAATTCTGGGTCCATTTCATGGCAGCAGCTTTATTAGCAGAATCACTATGGTCTCAGCATCTTCAGCTGAACTACAAAGGGTTGGGAGCTAGGAGGAAGCTATAACTGCAGTCTGCAACTGGCTGGTCTTACACCAGTCTCCTCTTTCATAATAGTGAATCTTCTGATATCAGCTCCCTCTCAAGCCTTTTTGCTCCCTTCAAACCACTCTAACTTTATAATTTGGCAATTATCCTTTTTTTCTGATATTTTTTATTAATGTTGGAGAAATTATACCTATTTTTAAGTTGAAGATGAAAGCAACTGATCTAACAATCTCCACCAATTCCTTTATGCAGCTCTTACAAGATGCTGCACAAGGTAAGAACTGAATCTGCTGACTCATATAAATACAGCACTGTCTATTACTGTAGGTGCCAATTGGCACAAATGGCACAACTCACCACTGTGGTCTTAATCTGATAAAAATGCTCTGTAAGTGACAGCCACAGTCAGACAATCAAATCCCTCACTAGAGAACAATCAGGAAACCTCACAGGGGCTTGGCATGCACATCAGAGGTTTACAGTTTTTACACTGAATTTCCTGTTCTCTCCAATATCTCCTGCAAATCCAATGACTGCCCAGGGAGGTGGTAATGTCACTGTCCCTGGAGGTGTTCAGGAAACAGCTGGATGTGGCACTTAGGGCCATGGTCTAGTTTCCAAGGTGGTGATCGGTCAAAGATTGGACTTGATGACCTTGGAGGTATTTTCCAGTCTAAATTATTATGTGATTTTGTGATTTTAACTTTTATGAGTTTATGAAGCAAGACCTACCTGAAATTCTATGAACATCTATAAAAATAAGCCATTTTTGACTGCTGTAGATGACTAAGTTCCACTGCAGCAATAAGGCCTAATTAATTGAGCAAATGACATTTTGACACCTAAACACTCTATATATATAGACAATGCCATGCCAAATATGGCTCTGGTGGTGGCACTTCAGAATTCAAATTAAGTAAGTATATGATCTCGATTTAGGGAACTGATTCAGGGCCATCCACCACTATGTCAAGAATCTGCCTGTGACACTGAGACAGCTCTATCAGAAAGCTGCCTCCAAAAAGACAAGGTCCACCATCAGTGACTTAAGCAAAAAGACAGTGGAAAAGGGATATAAACTTCTTTATTAAGTCTGAGAATCCTATTTTTAGACTGTATAATCTTCCTCATGTGGCATAAACTTAGATGTATTCTTGAAGCACAGTGACAGATGTACTTGTCCAGACTGCTCAGAAGGCAGCTATCTTACTGCCCTTACTGGCCAATGCTGCAGCTTTTCTTAATGCCAAATAACAGAGAATTTATTGAAAAGCTGTTGATATTGAGGACCTAATCAGCTTTGCAAGCAGGACAAGATGAATATGGTGTTTGTGATTTATTAGCTGAAAGCAACACACGAACCAACATAACAAAGAATGTAGCATGTAACTATCATAAGACAAGTACTGCATTCATTTGCCATCACCAGACAATGACCTGTGTGGCTGACACCACTGTTTCAGTTACTAAGATTTACAAGTTTTAATAGAGTTCACACATAGTATGTGTCAGATAAAAAGCCTGGCAAAATGGTAATTATGTGTTATTGTTGGCTGGAATAATGTCCTGTGTGTAAGGCACAGGACTGGGACTGAGGCATTGTATTAACTTTCATTCTCTCTTATGTTCACTAAAATAGTTAAGGCAGATTATTTACTCTCCTTGGGCTTTTTTCCTCATTTGTGACATAAGAAAAATTATGCTAAATACTATCAGGAGTGACAGGAGGTTAAACCAACATTGCTGAACAAGATTGAATTGCAATATGTAAATACAAAATATTACTATCATTCCACAAACAGAAAATCTTCTGGGTTATGAAATATTTTTGCATTTTCTTCTCTCTTACAACCTGCCAACTTCATGACATTGTGAGAGTTCTAAGGTCAAACCTTACTCCTTCACTCCCCGATGACAAGGAGCTCAATGGGCATGGTCTGGAATTAAATGGATCATCACTTTATGATTTTTTTAAGAACTTTTATGGAAAAGCCATTTCTAGAACTCCAAAGAATTAAATAAAGAAAAATCCCAGCAGCCTAGAAAAAGTCTACTGATATAAAGGAAATTAATAGTCTTATTTAAAAAAATTCATATATTTTAACACATTCAGATGTAACCCCCATGCTCAGAAATTTTCTAGAGCTGTGATATATATCAAGGAAAAAAATCAGTCTATACTTAATGCTCATTCTTTGAGCATTTCTCATGTCAATCTGTATTCAGAAGTGGGCTTTTTTAAGCTGAAAGGCCTCCTTGGTTCTGGAAAGGGAAGTACTAAAATCATATGAAAACTTAATCTAGGAGTTAATCCATTAAAAATTAATATCTGTTTAAAGCAAAGGATCTGGGATAGTCTCTAGAGATGTTCAAGTAGGTGGCTTATGCTCTCAGCATGTAGGTACATAAAACTTGACTGCTTAATTCATGGTGCTATCCTGTACCAGAAACAGGATCAGCTGGGTCCTTGGTCTGACCCAGTGCAGAAATCATGATATTCTTATGGACCTGAAGACTTGATTTTATTGTTGATTTTTATCTGTCCCGAACAGACACTTTAAAAAAGAAAGAGAATTCTTCTGGCACAAGACAGACCAGCTAGCACTTACCTTATTGTTTGGGAATTTTAGTAGCCACAGTCCTTCTCTTTGGCCTGGAGAAAGCTGGTGTGGATGTCAGCTGTTCCCTGGGTGAGCCTGCCCCAGTCAGCCACCCCCTGCATGGCACCAGGGTCCCGGGACAGTCTGTGCCTGGGGTGTTCCACCCTGGGCGATTCTATTAGAAATTTGACCACCAGGTGGCATAAAAACTATGTAAAATATCACAGAGGTGTTGCAGATATTATGATTCAATTACCTCCTTTTAAGAATATTCAAATACTTTGTGATTCTTGCTATCAACTTTGAATATTATTGTTTTTAAAGTAGCTAATGGCTTTTAAAATTATTTAATTTGGAATGTATCTCATAAGGAAGAGCCCATATGGGACACAAATTACTTAGCTTTTTAAATTGCATTTTATCATATTCTTATTAATGTATTTTTACTGTCAAAACCAAATAACTTCACTGTCAGAAAGGAATAACTTATATTTTTTTGCATAGAAACACAAACAACCATTCTTAAGAAGTAATTTTAAAATCAACTATTATCCATTGTTGAAAACACATTTTATGAAACTATCTCTAAGCTGTAATATAACTTCCAATGTAACAATAGAAATTTGTTCGATTGTGATGAAATCAGTTCCTGTGTTCTTATTACAGGAAAAGAAAATGACTTTCTGGCACAAAAGAAAGGCAAAGTAAGTGTTCAGATGTGTTGTTGGCAAGAAAACAGAGGGCCTGAGGTGGCAGACAAATTCTGCAATGAAGGTAAGGATTCTCCTGCAATGAGATTTTTGACAGAATTTGATGTAGGATTTTGTGATCTTGCCCAGCTTCCTTTCCTGGGCAGGATGTATGTATTGAATAAAAATTCCCACAATGACACACATATAGTAGTCCATACTCCATTATATTCTTTTCACAAATTTCCTTAACTTTTGCTCTTTTTCCTTCTGCTTTCTTTTTTCACTTCTTGATCCTCTCCTCTCTGCTGCTGGAGGTCCCTTAGCTCCAGTTTAATAATTTTGACTATAGTTTTATATTATGCCACTGAGAGGTCAGAACTTTTCTTTTTAATCAGCTTTTCTACCTTGACTTCCTTTCATGACTTACTTTCTCTTCTTTGCTTTTGACCTTCCATTCTTTTCAAGATTTTGTCCTGACACTGGCTATTCCTGTAGTATCTTTTTTGGAGCCCTCTGTTTTCCCAACCTTGTTAGCACTGTTTTCTTTAAATTTCTGTTTTATGTTCCTTTCTCTTTTGTTTTCCTGTATTAATTATTTATTTATTTTGTTGTCCAGTATTAATTCTTTTTCTCTTTATTTATTTCTATTTATTTCACTCTTCTGTCATTTCTGCTGTAAGTTGTTTAATCTATTTAACTTGTGTCTCAATCTCATATTTCTGTATAGCAACAATATTTCTTCAACAACTGAACTTAACACCTTCCCCTAGAATTCCCTCCTCCCCCTTTCTTCTTTGTCACCATTAAGAATTTGCAACAGATTAGTTTAATCCCTCCATCATTCATGTCTGATACACTGCTGGATTAATGTAGAAAATGTAGTATGAAAATTGCTTACAGCTTTGTAAGGGAACAAAGGCATGTTTTGAGGATGGCACCTTCAGTCTAGACCAATAACAGAGAAAAATATGATATATGGTTAAAGGTTTACAATAGAAACTCTTCCTAAGGTGAAGTTAATCTAAATAAAGATAAAAAGACATCCTGGGTAATATATATTGTCTATTTTCACTTTCAGGAAAATCCATTTGCAGACTTTTCTGTGTGCAAGAACTGAAATAATTGCTCAGAAGGCATGGAGGTCTCAGAGAGCACGTGGCTCGTGCAAGACTTAAAAAGATTTAGTGACATCTCAGAAGCTCATGAAGTGGCAAAGGTGCCTCACAGCAGTGACCATCTCTCTGCTTTCCTTGCTTCCAATGAAGCAAGGATGGGGCATGCAAGGGAAACATGGTTCTTGCTGGTGCTCTCTAATAAAGTCCAGGTGGAGATCCTTGAACTCAATTGGCAAGCTCAAGACTAGGCATGTTAAATAGACCTTCTTTTCTGATGTGTTTCTCCCAAAAAGAGTCATTCTACTCAGGTACTGGAGTTACGTACTGATGGGAAAATTGTAGGTAGACAGAAAATTGAAATGAGCTGTAGCCCCTAAGAAGAGATGGTAAAGGGGAGCTGGCTAGAACTGCTCAAAAGATGGGATTGTGACAAGTCCCAGTACAGCTATGCAGGGAGCTCTGGATTAGTTTCCCTTGACAAGAACAACACTTTAACAGCCCTAAGAGATACAGCACCACTGTTTTACATGCCTCTCTCTCAAAACCAGCAGGAGCTATTTTTTCCCATCAGCTAACAAAACTATATTAGTTTGTTCCACAGAGTGCTTTCTCTTCCTATGGCCTATCTGATGCCAGAGGTCAGGGTTGGGCTTCTCTCTTTCCCCTGGTTTCTATGGGCAAAGTCAGATCATTTGCTGTTAGCATTGCAAAGCACTGCATGCACCTAGGACATTGTATAGGTAATAATGTTGATTCATCAAGTGTCTGGAAACACACTCAGAAGTGATTCTTCTTTTTATTTGCTTATTCTTTTTATTTTATTAGATCTTTGGGATCAATAAAAGCAAATGCTTAGTCAGAGCCAAGCACACACAAAAATGACAATAACTTCTTTCGTATTCTTGGTGATGGAAAACCTCAGTGGGGAACTTGGGCACGCTAAAGGGACTAGCATCAGTTAAAACAGATTTTGTAAGACCTCAATAAAATATGCAGTCAGATTTACATTACTCATGGATAACATTTTTCTCATGTCTATATATGTCACAGCATAAACAAGGGTGCATAAAAGTGTTGCATCTGATAATCAGGCCTTCAGGTTTCATGTTTCCAGCACCAAAACTGTAAAAGGGAATTGAAAGCTGTACAGTGCTGCAGGTAGTTTGCCACATTGTATTGCTATGACGTCCGGGACAGTTCTCCTCAGCTGACAGCACCAGTGGCATTACAGACGAGCTCCTGCTCATTGAGCCTGGTGTTGTGAGAAGCAGGTGTCCTTTGTTAGCTCCACATAAGCCAGCAGTGACACTGGAAGCTGGGAGCGTGTCAGGGCTATGTTCACTCCACAGGCATTAACTCAGAGACAGGTTTCATGTCCTCAGAGCAGAGCTGCACTGATGCACATAGAAAATCTCAACTGCTACACAGCTGGCTCAGGTACCTTCAATTCTAGGGCATTCAAAGGCTCTGAAGAGCTGTCCTTCATATTTGCTTTTGCCATATTTTATGCTATGGGCAAATCTTTCATCCTGCTCTCTCCCCAAAGTTTTTATTAGACAACCTGGCCTTCTACTCTTCCTGTTTTACAGATATTAAATACCTATAATTTTCATTAAAAAAGCAGTTAAAACAGTTTAATAGTAGTATGTTTTCTCCTTGGAGACAGGACCTGTCTTGAGTTCTTTGCATCAGCTCTTTTGTCTGCCTGCATGATACATCTGGTAAAAGAAAGGCCAGAATTTATAAACAAGTTTTGTCTCTTGATCTTAACAGGGAAAAAAAAAGAGATATTTAAAGAGTTTTGAAGAGAATTACTTCTTAGTACCTATTTTTCTCTATGTACAAGTCAATATTCAGCACAAAAAATTTAATAATATTTTACATTTTTCTGTCCATCTTTCACAAAGACATTTAACTGAGGGGTGATCTAGATGATGTAATACAATTTTGAGGTATTGTAGCTTTGTTTAAGAGGACACTGGCCAGCTGAGCAGCCATAACTTACTGTTTCCTCTTCCAGGTTCATCTTTGGGCAGCTGACACCTTGACACAGCTCAAGCTGCTGCCTGCACCTCACTGGGATGGGTGTTCTGCAGCAATGACCACTTTGCAGAAAAGGATCCTCAAAAGCAGATATAGCAACAGCTTTGAGAGCAGTGCCTGTTGTTAATGATGGATGAAAGAGAGATCAGAGGGGTAATCAGAGAAGGATCTTCATAAACTCCCTTCTACTCACTAAGATGGACAACATGAAGTTCTCAAAATTGATATCCCTGCTTAGTGTAGATTTTCCCTTCTGGAAGGAAATTAGACAAATAAGACTTGTATTATGCCCCTTGAATCTTTGTTTCAGCTGCTGATGGTCTATTTTACTGTTATAGCTACTTTTCCTGTCACTCAAAATCATTTTGGTATAGGTCCTACACTTCAATGGCATGCTGTTTCTTTCATACTGTTAATAGTGCCCATCTAATTTCCAAGGAAGGATTCTTTTCATAGTTTCTAGCAGCAGATATTTTTATAGGAGCTTTGCTTTCACCAAGGAGCTTTGCTTTCACTAGCCCTTAGAAATGAATTCTTCTCATTACCTTTTACACCAAGATTTGAAACAAGCTGTGTCAGTTACTTTACTTCACAAAAATTTGTATCTACAATGCAACTAGAAATGTTAAAATTCTGTGGAGGAAAAAAACCCACCCCAAACTGCTTTTCTAATCCAATCTTTTTTGGAAAAGTTAATAAAGCTTTTAATAAAGTCACTTAAGTTCCATGTTCTAAACATTTCTGTTAAGAATTTAGTACCATTGGAATTGAAGTAGACATAGAAATATTTCTCCCAGTAGATTGCAAGAAATAGTTTGGACATATTTTAAGCAGTCATAGAGTCACATATGACTATAATACCAGAAGAGATTATTATGATCAGTCAGTTCAAATGTGATGTAGCACATGGGCCAGTACTTTTCAATATATCTGTGTAAAAGTAATTTGTAAAAGTAATTTTGTCTTTGACTTACCAGCTTTTTAGCCACAGGTTTTCACACATAATTTGTTTTTTTCTTTAACGTGACCCCCCCCACTACTTAAATACACAGTAGTGAAAACTCTCTCATCCAGTCATTGAACAGCAGATTTCTTCAAACAGTTGCTTTTGAACATCCTGCCTACCTGCTCATGGGGAAAATCCTACCATTTTATCAATGTCACTCATCAATAAATCACTGCTCATTCTTTTTTTCTCTTTCCCCATTTTTATTTTCTCTTTCCTAACTTTTGCTTCCCTTCAGAGGCTGTTATTTTAACTGATGAAACTCCTGCATGTGATTGTCAGCTTGCATTGTCATTGGGCTAAGACAACTTTTTGTCTCAGTCTCATGAAAGCAATGCACCATCCTGCCCTCGTCCAAAGGAGCTCCATCAGCAATACAGTTCCTTGCCTCCTCGGGGTGACACAAGTGAGCCCAGAGCTGCATCAAGAGCTGCTCCTCATGGGCAGACTTCCCATGGCTGGAAGAGGAGCCCAGGCTGGCTGCATTGCTCTCACAGCACACACCTGATAGGCACCCCACGTGGCACAGGGCAGAGGCTGCACGTTCAGAATCCGGAACCGTGTGCGCAAAAGACTTGGAAAAAGGCATGGAAAATGATAACTGTCATGTCTTTGAGATTACTTTTGTGCAGCAGAGAAGAAGTAAGGGAGGATAACCACCAAATGACAGAATGACGTGTCCTAGGATGGGAGGAATTGCTCTGTAAAAATGCTTTTTTGCTGTTCTATTAAGTGTCATTGACAAACTTGAACGACATGTCTTTCTTTTGGATGCTAAAATTATAGAAAAAAAAATGACATCAAAATGTGTCATCTTTCCAGTAGATGAAGTAATGAAAAAAGCATTGTGATACATTATACTCTCCAGCTGGCAGGAGCTTAACTGCAAAAGATTTTTAATTTTTTCAGTGTAATCATCATTTTTATAGAATTCATTACTTTTGAAAGCTCAAAGCAAAAAATCAGAATATAAAATATTATTATTAAATGATAATGCTGTAAAGCAGCATTACCCTGTGAATAGCAAATAGTCAACAGGATTTTCCTTTAGAGGCATGTATGCTTCACAAAATATCTGCCTACCTGGTGAGAAAGTATCTTCAAAACTTTCAAGTTACAAAATCTTGCAGTATCACTTTTCAATACAAAACACATGAAACCATTTTACAGCTCTTCTGAAGTTTCTTAGCTGTATTTTGTCCTTGTAGCTGAGACTGTCAACAATTTCTGTAATTTGCTATTAACAGGTCTCTCAGCACGTAATCTTTTAATGGACAACTTTTTCTTAAGTCTGTGGTTAAGCATGATAGAAGCAGAATTTAATTGTTATGATACAAAGAAATTTGCAAAAAATATTTTTGAGCAGTCTGGTTATCACATAAAGGAAAAAAGAGAAGGTTTATTTGGCTGGTACAATCAGGAGGAATGTAAAGCTCCCACGCCTGCCTTTGGTAATTGATGAAGTGGGTCAGTGACATTTTACAGGGATGCCATTGAATTGGACCCTTGAGGATAAATAGCACATAAACTTCTTCCTCCAGCTCTTTGGTAAGTTAATATTGGCAATTCCAATTTAACACTTATGAATGAAAGTATTGCAGGCTAAGTGAAATTAAGGAACAGCCACTGCTATTGTTTCAGCTGGTGCTCTTCCCTGCAAGCACTATTTAATCCAATGAAAACCAGAGACCTCATCTGTCAGAGAAATACATGTGACTGGGCTGGTTCTGGGGAGTGTTTTGGAAGAATTTAGAATTGTTGTATAACTAAAAATGCAGATTTTTAGCAGAAGTGTCTGGCACTAGCCCATTTGGGAAATATTCTTGTTGATTTCTTGGTGAGGTGGTATATTGAATGGTTGTAAGTTTTCAGGTGCCTGTCAGTGTTAACAAATTCTATTAATAATTTACAGTAAAAGGAAATATTTTATTAATGCCATCTGAAATCAATGCACAAAATTAAAATGAAGCATTCCCAATTGCATAACTAAGCCATGGGACATGGTTGGAGAAAACAGGTATTTAATTTTTAGAATACATTGTTCATTTATTTTTAAACACTTCATTTAGGCATAAAGGAAATTCTTTCATGCTGTCATAATGAATATTTAATCTCTTCAGTGTCACATATAACTTTTATATAAACACACATAATTAGCTTTTAGCTTCAACTGAATGAATCTGGAGCTTACTAACAAATCTTCAGGAGTGTGTACAAGTAAACTGGGCATTGTTGGTGGTATTGGTGGTGGTGAGCTAAACAGAGACAGGGCTTAGGCTCAAGTTGCTGGTCCAGTGGGTATCTGTAGTGTTCAGTGCTAATGCACTATAATTTTCTTCTGTTGCAGGCATCCTTTTCCCAGAGTGCTTGGGCTCAGCCCGTCGGTAGCCTGGGGCTATTCCAGGGGGTGTATGAACAGTGCTGCTCTGCTGTGGGGTAGACAAAGTTTTAGCCAAGTGGATGCAAGCCAATCCATGTCACTTGTCCCTAGGGTCAGAGAACCCAATCTCTTTACAGCAGAGGTGTAGCCATATCCCCAAAGGGCCTTTTAGAGCTGCAGATTCATTTGCAGGGATGGCCATACACCTGTGGCATGCCATGAACCAGAGGGGAGCTCCATGGATCTCTGCTGATGTCATGCTACACCTGTTGTCCCTAAAATTGGCTGAAGAAATGCCGTAAGGTTTAATGGAAAGCATTGGGGATGTAAGACCAATTGCTATAAAGTAATTCAGGCAAAACTGCAATTGAATTCAAGAGAAATTTTCTACAGTAAGGTCTGGGGATTAGCTCTGCTGCCATTGAAAATGTAAAGCCTAAAGCATAAGGGATGGGATGTCCTCACAAATAACTGAACATTAACCTACTTTTTCTGCAGTAAGCCACTGTACTTGGTGTGAATACTGGCGACCCATGTGGACCACTCCTCAGGAAGCATAAGGACTTGAATGTAAGGATGGATTTACCAGGGCAGGGAAGGGAGAACAGTCCCAGCATACACCTTATAGGCAAGGCATATGCTCAACGTCACACTCAGAGCTGCTGTCACCACCGTGGCTGCATCCAGCCCAGGGAGCTTGTGCCTTTCCTGCACATATGGTCAGAGCCGAGTCCCAGGAGTTCATAATCACGGGATGTATACTTTTTTTAAAGGGATGAATAGTTTTATTGGGAAGCTATTTAATCAGCCTGATGAAAACATTCCCAGCTGGAAAGCTCAAAATGGTACCAAAACTGTAAGACCACTTTTCAAAAATGTTTTGTTTCCATAGCTGTTAGAAAATGTAATTAATGTGAAATAATCTTATTATATTTTAAATTCATTGTGTGGGAGCAGACCCAGCTACCCTCCTACCTGTGAGCATCTGGCATCACACTTTATGTGACAGACATACTAATTCAAGCTAGTTGGGAATTTAGGAAAGTTACTGTGAGGTTTTTCAATAGAAAAAGGCTCATTCTGCACTCACCCATGCTTTGCAGATGCTAATCTATTTCCAGAAAGCTTATAGCCTAGAGATTTTCCAAACTCAGCATAAGAGGATGAGTAGGTAAAGAAAACCCCCTCCCAGTGCTTATTGGTTGTATTGGAAGTATAGAAGGATGCATTACCTTATGGGACTATAGCTTCTTCTTTTTTCCTTTTGAAGAACTTGTCTGGCACTCTGGCACATAATGAAAAATAATGTCTGAACCTTTAGGTGTTGTATGTACTGTTCTGTGTGAAAAAAGTCCTGGGTTTACAGCCCACGGGAAAGAATCTTTGTAATCCTGCTTTAGGGATGAGAGTCCTACCTGATACCACTACTTCATCTGTCATCTGTCTTGGATGCTTTCAGGGGCAGTAGAGAAGGGCTGAAAGCAACTGTTGAGTAGTTCACGTACCTAAAAGAGCAAATACTCTATAAAGAAACACTCAGATTTTCACTTTTCCCCTTAAATCATTGAGTCTTATGGAAGCCTACACTGTATCGTTTCTACACAATAGCACTTGCTAGAACTATATTGAAATTAATATTTATTTCATTTTAAAGGGCATATGGATTTTAAGAGTAGGGCACCATGGGCATGTATTTTAAAACATTATTCACAGGAAGTTATGAAACCTAAATTTTCCTTGGCATAGTTGATTACTATTAGGCAAAGAAATACCTTTGTGAGTATCTAAAACATCCCTGTTGTACTTGCTGGCAGAGGTGCTCTCAGTGCCTTTGACAGCCCTCTCAGATGGTTTTCCCAGTGAGGCTGATGGCAATATCCTCACCAAGCTCCACAGTGCATTTGAAAGGAGTCAATACCTTGATTGCTGCTCAGTGTGTTATCCAGCATTAAATCCTGTAACCTATAAGGAAAGGCTTTCATATCTATGAAGTAGCCCATACGGAATTCTAAGACTGGAATTGTAGTCAGGCCAATAATATCTACAGTATGGGGAGAAAACAGATGTCAGTTATTATTTTGTCTCCAGTAACTATGATGTGACAATTCCTGTGCTTGAAAATCTTACACTGTTATGTATCTTACAAGCAAGGTATAACTACTGTTTAAAACTACTTAAATTAGGAAATCATACACAAAATATATTAACTCATATTTTTAGAAGTTTTGGGGTGCACAAGTAAAACAAGTTCGGACAGGGCTGCCTGAGAGCAGGAATATGGAATAGGTGATTTCTTGGGGTCATTTTGAGACTATGTTTTCTGTGAATTTATGATTTCATTAGATTATTCATGGGCCTCTTTCCTTCAACTCTATCACCAGACTTAGATGGAACGAGATTATCAAGATAAGTAAATATAAGAACTGTAAGACTAAATACCTGTAAAACATCTGTGAGTCCCCAAGGAATGCAGCAGAGGTGAATATTTGAAAGATAATTCTACTGATGGCAATATGACGGCAAGTCATGCTTTAATAAATACATAACAGCAAATGAATATGCTACAACTTCAAAATCCTAACAAGAAGTTGGAGTCTGCATCCTTGTGAAATACAACAGTAATTTTTCCCTATTGTATGTGTGAACACACTGTGCTGCATTACCTGTTGTGTGTCCTTTAAATGATGAATGTGTTTGTCCCTCACAATCTCATGAGCATAATGATTTGTTTACTTTTGTTCTCTTTCACTCCTAATCCATATTAAAAAGCTTAACCTAGTGAACAAAACAAAATCCAATCAAACAAAGAGGTAATAAGCGTCTAGAAGCCTGAAGCTCGGCTGGCTAACTAGACTTACCCCAACTTATCCCAACAAATTCTCAGTGGTGCAACTGTTTGTTAAAAGGTTATAGCACATGCAAAAATTCCCCAAAACAACAAACTTCCTTCAGTGAGTCCTTTATCTCATCCATTTATTTTCTATCCACTTAATAACAGATTATATTTCAACAACACTGTTGCCATAAACTAAGATCATATAAAATTTAGCATTTTAAAAACCTCTTGAAATTGCTCTGATTTATCAGAGTTGTAATCAATTTTGAAAACTGTTTTGACATCTATACTGCAGTGATTTAACCTTGAAAGGAAATGCTTTTTGTTTTCAAGTGTTTGAGGTACATCTTCTGAAAGCCTGATATATTGAATTCATGCAAGGCAAGGAGATGCAATGCACTGCTTCCCAAACTGAGTGCAAAGAAAGTTTAATTTATTAGGACCTGATCGTGTGAATCATGTACCCACCTACAGCTTCATAGATTAGGTTTCTGCAGCTCTAGATTTGAGCTGAGAATTTAATGAAACAGGATTTGATGAATTCTCTAATTCATCTATCTGAAAATTAGGTTTTATATATATTTTGGGAATATAAGGATTTAATTTTCAGTTCTTTCTCTTGCTATTTTTCTTTGCAATGTTTTGATTCTAAAAAGTAAATATTGAAACAACTATGATAATGCTAATTTGTCAAAAAGCAAAGGACATAGAAATATTTTGTCTCTATGCTTGTCTTCAATGTCTTCGTCCAAAATGAACAAAAACTGTGTATTTGTTTTCTTTTCTTCACTATGATGGAATTATGACTATATGTACCATAAATAACATTTAATGACTGAACATGTATTTATATATGTCCTGGTTAAGGAACTTCTAAAGGAATGTTCCCTAAAGGGCAAAATTCAGCAGCCCTTCCCCCCACCTGTTTGGGAGATAAACCTCCTTCAAGGAAGGTGGAAAGAAACTGTTTATTTAACAAGAAAAGTACTCACAAACATGAAAAAATAAACAGATGGATGGGGATACAATTCAGCATCATAAAGTCACCCCAGGACAATATATTAGTGCTTTATTACATTATTTCACCTTTCATATTGAAGGGTGTCCAAAAATTATGTAAGTATCTTCATATTATTTTTGCATTTAAAATTTCTGTATTACTAATATAATAAAAATATTGATCTTCTAAGTACCCATTTGATTGGTAGTACAGCAACTGACATTTTTCTTATTAAAATAGAGAGAGTGTTACTTAAGTCTATATGGAACATCAGGAACTTTTTTGAAATACTACTTAAAAATATTTTGCAAGAAAGATGCAAATGTTGCAATATTCCATTAAGGGCATAAATAAAAGCTTGAAAATTTTCACATAGAACATTTTTATACATGTGAAAATAATTTTTAAGAGCTAATTTCTAAGAGAAAATATAAAGCTACACAAAATTTAAGAGGAAACTATAGAACTGGGATTGAAAAGTAGTGACAGAAAGGAGAAATGAGAATCAAACGAGGTCTGAGAGAACAATAGGTAAATTGCTTAATGGCAAATCAGTATTGCTTCATTTGACTTGCTTACAGGATGAGGGGAGAAGGGTGAGAAATCAGATCAGGTATATTTGCCTGCTGACTAAGACTGCTGCTGCAGTAGAATGAGTGGAGACAATGTGTTATATGTGCTTTTCACGATCCACTTTTCTGACAACCAGTTTATTCTATCTGCACTACGACACCACTACTGATATACACAACCTCAGAGAATAACCTCTCTATGATTTGGGATGTGCTGGGTATGAGAAAGAATTCAATTCAACTGTATGCACAGGATAAATGTTCAAACCAGAGTTAGTATTAAAAGCCAGATTTGTGTATCCCATATGGCGTCACGTTATTCTTTTGTCAGTCTTAACAGAAAGAGCTCAATACATGCAGTGTAAATCTATATTTTCCCTTTTTTTAATCTAATGAAAATATACATCTATGAAATATGACTCAACCATATATGAGGGCATAGAAAAGCAAAGTGTTATTAAATATGTATACTACTGACTTAATTATAGGAGTTAAGGGGAAACTTGAGAAAACTAGGATTTTTTTGTATGTTTTTCTTCTCCTTAATCTAATCAGACAACACTAAAAGCCCAAGAGATACATAAACTTCAGTAACTGGTTATATTAAACCTGTGTTTACTTAGATGATTTGTATGAAATAAATAAGTAATTACCCAAAGGACATTAAAAAATGAAATATATGAGACTGCATGTGAGCAAGCTAACACAAAGCAGAAAGCTTGACTAGTGTATATTTAATAAGAAAAATTCCCTGTGCTTTTATATCTTCTACCATTCTATAGAAGTCCTTATGTTACCTTTATCTCCATAGTAACTCAGCACTTTACAGTCTTCTTCTATTCATCATATTATTTTATCAGTTTAGTAAAGGATAAAGGGTTTCCCTGATTATCCACTATTTGGTACCCTGCAGTGTGGGCATCTTGCTGAGAAGCAATCTTCTACAACAAACAAAAGGTGATCCCTGGTTTATACTACTGTATTATCAATTTGTTATTCCATTACAAAATTTAAAATTAATTAATCATCAAAACTGAGTCTCTTTTAAACATTTGATAAACATTTCTGTAGCCTTCTAAGAAGAACCAATTATTATGGTCGTAAGCCCTGCATATGTTGAAGGACTCTAAATTGTCAAAACCCAGCATTCAAAGGTGACAACATTATTTAGGTTTTCTATCTTCCTCTATTATAGTACCCCCAAAGGAGGGAGTACCCTCAAAACCATGCTTTTGCAAAAAAAGCATGTTTTGTAGCCCCAGTTTACTACTGAAGTATAACAGATGAAAGAATAAGGAGGTATTTTCATTTACATACATTTCTATCCATTTTGAGCTATAGCATATGAAATTAAATAAATATTTAGTTAATTACCTACATAAGTTAAAAGGAAAGAGAATTTGCGGTTAACTAGTTCCATACAAATAGGAGTATCAAAGACTATATCAGTGACTAAAAAGTTCTATAGATTGGACTCAAAAATTTAGGATATTTGCCTCTCATTTAATTTTTTTTTCCAAGATACCACCTTCATGGCTCTAAATATGCATTTGGCTTACTTTTATTTATTCATACTAAAGCAGTGTGCTGAGAGGCTTTGCCAAAGAACTTGGGTTTATCTGCATGAATGCATACCTATTACTACTTTGAAACAAAGCTCACACCTCTGGGGTTTGATCCTTCAAGCACAGACTGTATGTGCATGTGTCCTAGCTTTTATCTAACATTGCAAAATACTCTTCCCCTGTGTTGCAATACTTTGGTTTGATTCAAAGAAGTGTTTTTATTCTGAATGCATGTTTCCAAAGTCCACATTTACATGTGGTTTTATTCTTAATAGAACTTAGTTTTTTTCTATACAGTTTTCCTTAAGGTTACTAACAAAGCCTCAGGACAATATTTTTCTTTTTTCAACTATTAAGTACTATTGGTACATCAACAAACATCTCGTCCCACTAAACCTTGCCATAATAAATTTATTATAAATTTATCCATTAAAATAAGTGTCATGACTTGTGCAGTTCCACTCCATTAATCTCAGCCTTGATCTGTGCTTTCTCAAATGAATAAGGCAAGGTGTAAATTAAAGAGTACAAAATTCATCTCATGCTTGGTCAGCCAAGAGCTGCAGTGACCAGCTCAGGGGATGTGTGACACTGTGTGCTGATCAGCAGGTTGGGTGGGGCCAGATCCATTGGTTAATTCAGCCTGACAGAGCTTCAGGATCTGATTCGTGGGCTTGAAAACACGAGATGAGGAGTAACTGGAGCAAGTTAAGTTGTTCAAACTATGCTTAAAGGCTTGCTGTGATATTTCCTGCAAATAAAGAGTTAAACACTCCTGGTCTAGATAGATGAACCTAACATTTACAGAAGCCTATTTATCCAGCACTGCAGGCTCAGTGATTCTTTCTTCTGCCTTGCCTCACAAGGCATTTATATGCCTTCTCCACTGTAGGCACTTTTCCAAGCAAAGTTTATCCACCAAGATTATAGATTTCCTTTTTAAACCTCCTCTGATTACTCTTTCCTTACTCACCTGACAGCTGAGTGTGATTAAGCACCAATGAAGAAAACTAAAGGTTCAAACAAAAGATTCTTGTGAACAGCTGATATTTAGTTTTAACCTACAGATAAAACTCATTTAGCTAAAGAACAAAGAGGCAGAAATAAGCCCAAGTTATATACATGTAAACTTCCTTTAAAATATCCAGTGCTCTTTATGTATTAGTCAGTCCTGTCTTGGCCCTGTTTTGAGCTTAGCTCCATAAGCTTGTTCTTGCTGTAGGAATTCTGATGCTCTTTAAGCACAATGGCAATACTTGGGGTGGACTCAAGTGTTACAGGGCCAACAGTGATGAAAGGACACTGGTTCCAGTTCTCCTGAGCCACACAAGATCACAGCTCTCTAGAGATTCTGCCTCTGTGAGGGTGCCAATAATGAATGCAGTGTGGCTCTTCTGTTCCTAGTAGGACATGAGAAAAGGACCCTTTCAGACTGTGACTGAGTAATAAACAAACTAGAAAGTTAAAGCCCTATAGTCTTAAAAGAAAACTTTCCCAAGTAGTAGAAAAGTTTCCATTTCAGGGTAGGTTGATGTGAATTGCAATTATTTATAATTTTGTACAGAATGCAGTTTTTAAAAAACCCAAGTCTTAGCTGTTTGTATCAGGAAGTGAGTCAGTTTTGGTCTGTTTTGATTACTTGGCAAGCTCGTATCCCCTTGCTGTTACGTACATTTCAGTCTGCATGTCCATCACTGGAACTTGAATATGATTATGTTTGGCCCAGTAGGTTCATGTCTTTTAGAACTATAACATTACTTCACTTGAGCAGTTATTAGGGCTGCAGAGATGTAACTACAATTGCTAAATGGGATAATGCAAGATGAATGAAGTGAGAGAACCCCTGGAGGCTTCTTGATGTTTACTCTTTCAAGTAATGCACTCTACTAAGTCTGTCAGCTCATCACAACAGAGAATTATTTAGGGAACCGTGTGAACAGTATTGCTTCACAAGTCTTACAGCCACCCAGAATTTAAAGTGTGTATTATACAATGAAACTCATAAATAGACATTTCCCTGTTTTCTGCAAACTGCTCTCACTACAATGGCTTGTCTCATCTCAGCAGAGCAAATGAGAAAGCAAAGACAAAGTAGCAGCACACTGGTGTGCCTTATATGCTATTTGCAAACTATTTACTGGTATAAAGAAAGCTAAATTACTAGGCTCATTATCACTCACATTCTTCTGAGGGTAGACTAAGATGGAGACATTTCATTCTCTATGCAGTATCTTTTAATAGGTCAGCCACAGTAACGCCATTGCTTAATGTTGCTACATGTCTTAACTCTGAGTATATTTATGCAAAAATAATTACCTCACAGCATTATAGGTGTATGAGACATATGTTACAACTTAAGGATGTGCAATCCTCATGAAACCATTAAGATCACTTGCAAGAAGAATTGGCACCATTCTTTTCTGGAATTTTTACACATATGCTTAAAAGACACCCATAAAGTGCTGTCTATTGCTAATGGAATAGAAATATATTTCTGAAGTGAAGCGAATAGAAATATATATTTGAAGTGAAATATAATAGATATTATTTAATAGCAATATAATAATATTTTTTTATTATAAAGGGTAATAGTCCCTCCAAAGTAAAGAAAGTTCAAGGCACATTTTCTAGAACTCTTCTAACTACTCCAAGGCCAGATGGAACAAGAAGTAGCCATCAACTCCTGCCCTGGACAGGGAACAGCTTCTGATGTTCAGTAAGAAGAGGAGGCAACAGGGAGTCATGGACCAGTCTGTGACCTTCCAGGGTATGTGACAGAAGTATGACAGAAGAGCTGTGCATGTGCCATGGCACAGTAAACCAAGCCAAAAACATTTAACAGAGTTCTCAGTGGCAGCTGAGCCCTGATCTCTGGACTATCAGGAAGCAGAACTTCTTTTGATGACAGAATCCCAAAATACCCAAATGGGCCAGGTTGGAAGGAGCAACAGTGGGTCACCTGGTCCAACCTTTCTGCTCAAGCAGGTTGCAGACAAACATTCCTAAAGATTGTCTTCTTCCAATCACAGCTATCAACACAGAACTTTTAAATGCAGAATTTGGGCAACAAATGTGTCTGTATCAACAGCCTTCACACCATCTCAAATTTTATATGTTAAAGCCTATGCACTGTGAATAGGAAGTGAGAAGAAAAGGTGACTTTGTTAACTGTGTTTTAAGGAGACAGAGATCATAAAATCCTCTTCTTTTTAAAAACTGGAATAAAACACTGCTGTTTTAAAACACAGCCTTTCTAAGGCTGCTTAGTACATAGTCTCCATCCTTGGAGATTTTCAATACCTGCTTGGACAATGTCTTGAGCAACTCCAATTTAATGTCGACCCTGCTATAAGGAGATGAGCCTGGATGATTTTATGAGGTCCTCTCTCACATAAATGGTTCAGTGGTCCTATGATTTTTGGGGTCAGACAGCCTGCCTGTAAGCCTAAATTTTACATTTGCCACCAATTACAGATGAAAATAACTCAGTCTTGTCAATGTGTTTTACTGGATCAGACAAAGGCGAATGAGAGACTGAGGTTATAGCTTTTTTTGCTGGAGAATGGCAGTACAGGCAGAGTTGCCGTCTGCTGAAGTCCTGCAATGAAAGTTTTACCTTCGAAAAGAAATTTACAGATTCCAGAATTATTTCAGGTTCACAGAAATGAACCTGATGTCCTGAATCACAGTGTCAGGAGTGCTATTGCTTCCATTTTCTCCTGAACCATGGCATGGAAGAAGCAAAATATGCCATAATTAGCTTCTGTCTCTTCTCTGAAGACTCCAACATGCTCATTTTGAAACTATTGGCATCAGAGTCTTTGATGTCAGTGTCACAATGGCAAAATTACTTGCAGATTACTATTTTCTTACTTTTGTTTGACTGCTGCTACTGTAATTCTTTCCTTTCACTTATATCTCATTCCACTGATGTGTCTGAGAACAAACTGTTAATGTACTTACATGCTCTGGGTGACAAAGCTCCATTGTGAAGCAGTCAGTTTGGTAGTCTATGTTTAGCATTCCTGTGGTTATTTATTATTTATTCCCATCTCATCATCCTATTACAGGCAATAAATATATAAAACTGCAGAGCCTGATGTGTTCCTTGCCTGTCCCCAAAGTCAATACAGTCAAAACCATATCCAGGTGAATGATGAAATATTAAGATAAATATGCAACAAGCATCCATAGGAAATGCTACTTCAGTCGTCAATCCTGTGTTCAGACAGAGAAGGCATTCCCTGATGAAAAAGCTTCTTAGCATCAGACTTTGTTGCTGCTGACATGTTTTGGGGGAATGAAGATGTTTAATTCAAATGTGCAGAGGAAACCATAATCTAAGCATTTCTTTTTTCCTACCTCTAAAGGAAAACCAGAAAACTCCAATAACAAGCCTGCTTTGCCAGGTAGAGAAAGTGTAGTTTGAATGCTTTTTCTGCATATGGCATTATTCCTCACTCTCCTTTTTCTCCCCTTCCACTGACAAAAAGGACTCTTGTCTTCATTTCTTCTCTCTTCTCATACTTTACTTTTCCAGGTCTATTATACATTTCCTAACTCTTGTTTATGTAGGTGACTTATAAGAACTTCCTTAAATAAGCTTATTTTTTTTAATGTCTTGATATTTAATATCAAGACAATGATATTTCATTGTTTCACAATGACTCTGTAGAGTGAAAAATTACCATAATTCCCAAGTAGGAAACCTGAGCACCAATCCTACAAAATAACAGAGCTGCCTGGGGTAGGAGCTTGATATATAAATCAATGAGGGGATTTTAACATCTCTTCTTCCACAGAAAACCTCAGTCTTCAAATAATAGTTTGTTCCACGGGGACCTGAGTGAAGAAAGGAGATACAACCCAAACCTCCTCTGGAAGCTGTGCATCTATTTAGAAAATAATGTCACTGGATCATGGAAAGCACAACTAAGTCCTCTATGCTTAAGCACAGCTTAATGAGCTCAGGTCTCTCAGTTCAGTTCATGAGTCAAGAGGGATCCACTGCCTGTAGCATTTTCAATACATGGGACACTGCTTTCTCTACCTTTGCAGATTCCTGTGGCTCCTTTCAGCTTCCTCTGGCTCCTGTTCCCTGTGAATAATGTGATGGTACTATCTTATCCTTTGTCACTCTTCTAGCTCAATGTCTGGAGCCCCAAGCAAGTCTGTTCGAATGCAAATAAATAATAATAGACTCTACAGACTCTATCTGCTCTTGTCCTTAAGGAATTGTCCCCTGAACCTTCAGTTTTTCACTATGTGAATTCAAGGAAAAGTTTTTTTCTCTGACAAAAAACCCCAACCAACCAACCAACCAACTCCCAAAATTAAAAAAACCAAAAACCACAAACCAAACGCGAGCTATGGAATGACTGAAATTGCCAAATTCATAATGAAGTCTGTATTTAACTTTGACATAAACCCAAAATTTGGATAACCTAATGCATTAGAAGCTTTTCAAAAGGATTCCATGCTCTTGCTTAAAAATTTAGAAGGTTCCTTCTGTAAATCCACTATGCCACCACAGTGCAGAGAGCATGAATGAAAATCCCCTGCTTTCTAGATTGCATAAGAATTGTTTTTGTCTTCTGATAAAAAACACTCAGAGTTTGCAAGGAGCGATTCAAAACTATAATATATGACATCTAGTCAAATGTTTCACGTATTTAAAACACAGTCAAATCTAATCAAGCAAAACCATCAAAACATCTCTGGCACCACCTACAGAAGTAATTCAGTACTAGCTTTAAAGAATTTCTATTGAAAGAAAAAAATTCAAATAAAGACAGAAAATTGAAGAGGAGTACTCCCCTCCCCCAGTAAATAAATAAATAAATAAACAAAGAATTTCGGGAACCAGAACTATATGGATGCTCAGCCCCCTACTGATGAAGAGCTGCCTATTAGTAGCTGCTATGCTTTCCATAAAGCATATTCAAACTCCAAAGTGTACTTACATGCTTATGAATGTTCTCCAGGAAATGATTAAGTGACAAGATACAATCTGTAATGTGGGCAAATCAGTTTTTACTATGAAGAATTTACTTTCTAGTACTGGAAGACTACATATATAGATTAATCACATTTTCACAGCTGGATTTTTGAATAGAGCCTCATTAAACTGGTATAAATATACACCATATTGTTGTGTATGTTTTGGTTTTTTCATCAGCATCAAGATAACTTTGGTACAGAAGAATGCTGTTTCATTATATCCACTCCAGCTGTGCTCTTCTTCCAAAGTCCTAGCACTTGCCAAATATAAAACTTAGCACTTGCTCACAGCAGTAAGTTGGTAAAGTTTGATTGAATGAAGGCTAATACGAGAACAGAGTAGGTAAAGGAAATGATAAAATGAACTTTAGAATGAAGAGAAAATTTTGGTCACAAATAGTTTTTGTCTCTTTGCTATTCACTAAGGGTGCTGTGCTTATTACCATAAACAAAATAGACACTACTGAGTCCCCATAACAATGGAAGGAAAAAAGTAGTTTTGACTAAAATGACAGACTACAGCAGAAAATCCCATATAACATCATTATGGTTGTGTAAAAAGGCACAGAAAGAGCAGGTTATACAACTGATATTGTGCTCAGAGCCCAAAGAGGAAAGTGTTTCACAGTAGCAGTGATCTGAGAAACTCAGTGAGATCTTGTGCTTTAGGTATGGGTATAAATCTTACTGAAAAAACATCAAATAATGAGCTCACCAATGTTAAAAATGCAAAATAAATTTTTAATTTCATCAGGGTCAGATTTCCTTTGTGGATTCCTTAGAGGTAAACCAGGTATTTTTATGTCTTCCAGACACAGGGCCGTGGCACAGCCATGAAAGAGGAAGTCAGTGGAGACCCTTAGGGGCTTGCAGTGCCAAGGAACCCAGCTGCTGGGCTGGATGCCCTGGAGGCAGCCAGGGCTCTGCTGGCACACCAACACCTGCCTGGCAGGTCTGCTTTACCCTTTGAACTGTTTGTGCTTAGCTGGGCCAAGTGTGCAGCCTCTCCGTGTCAGGTGGGGCACATCACTGGGCACTGAAAGAAAAGGAGCAAGGTTTGGATACATCCGTGGGGTATCTCAGCCAAAATCTCTGGTTTTCAAGATGGTTTATATTGTGCCAGATAGCACTTTTATCCCCAAAGTTACTGTGTAGTCTCCAGGTAGGTATAAGATTCAACAGACTTACTGTATATATTCATATTTACATTCTTTACAATTTTATGGGTATATAAAATGTCTATAAGCATTCTTTATTGATACTCTTTATTGAAAGTAGCTCCCTGATGAAATTTCAGTTGATTGCACTGATGTAACTCAGAGGAAAATTAGACTTGAGATTAATTTTACATCATTGCATTTCCTCACAGAGTTTTCTTTTTTACCAAAACCAGATTATATATAACCATTACCTATAACCATTACATTTTGAATTGAATGAGTAATTATTAAACTGGAGATTGTTATGATCTCATTAAAATCAGGCTATTCTTGTAATAAAAGCAATGATTCACTGTTCACAAGTGAGTTTAGACCACTGATGTTAAATGCTAATCCTTCCGCCAAACCAGAGCTAGAATGATTTTCTTCGTGAGCTGCAATATCAAATTCCAGTAAAGAAACCATTTAAACAGTGCAGGAGTCCCACAAATATCAGTAACTAGTGAGACAAAGGCCCACATTGTCACAGAGGGCACTGGAGAGCATAGAGTCCCATGCAGGGTGTGGGGAAGTAGAGGAGAGCTTTAGCTGAGGGACTGCAGAGCGCTACCCAGGAGCATCCAGGTTCGTGTCATGGAAAAGAGGGTGGGAAATGAAGGGCATGACAGCCTCATTTGTCAGTGGGTTCTTCCAGGTGCAGCATGTCATATTTTTACCAAAAGCAACATGCTTTTTTTTTTGTGAGTGAACAGTTGAGTACCAGTGACATTATCTTCTACTGCCCAAAAAAACCGAAAACCAAAAACAAAACCCCCCAAAAAATCTGTTGAATGACTACAATGAAAAAAAAAAAGGGAAAAACTTCTCTCTCATCTATTTTCAGTTCATTCGCTTTGTACATTTCATAGTACTTTTGATAACATTATTTTTACTTTCTTCTCTAAATCAGTATATTTTCTCTCTTCTTGAGGGAGAAAAGTGAATGTCAATCAGGCTCTAGTTATCTACTCTATTTTATTATGTCCATAGCAATCATTCTAGTACTTATTCCCGATTTATCGAATGTATGTAAGGTCAAAACAAAAAGTTGCTGGTGAAACTGCAATTTCCTTCCTAACAATAAGTTTTTGTAGAGAGTAAGTCCATTTTTCATCCTGTAGGTGGGTTTCATTTAATTAATTTGATGCCAATTAATATGGGCCACATAGCAGGCAACAATTGCTATTATTGCAACGATTTAATAATGCTTTCCCTTGATTGAGAAGATGATTTTAAATTGATCACTTAGCAGTTAAGAGGTCTGCCAGTTAAACTCAGCTTCCTGCCATCCATGCATTAGGTCTTTTTTGGGACTCTATGGAAAATGATTTTCACATGCTTTGCTCTGAATTCATGGATTTGCTGTAAATGTCACAAGTGAGAAGGAAGTGTTCTTATACTCTTGACTGAGTAGTTTTTTGGCAGACTTCTTAGCAACCCTGCATACTCTCTCTGACAGAGTGTTGATGCTTAGTCCTTCTATGAGATGGGGTCGGGATGGAGAGAATTGTTTTCCTTTTCCCTTTTCTTTTGTTTGGAAGCAAGTGTTTCCAACACTGTTCTTGTCATATTGGCAATGAATATTACACTTTTGTTTTAGGAAGCAGATGCACTTCAGAAACTTTTTTACTGATTTTTTTAGTGGGGTTACATTATGTTTTCTTATTTCTTTTTTTTTCCTTTGGAGTACTTTCAGTATAGTATGCTCCTCTAACAAAACATTACAATTATATCACAAACTCAATTGGTGGCCTTGAAGAGTAAGCAATGAGAAATTTGTATGATGCCACAATCTGTGACTATGGTGACTCATGCCCCAACAAAGAAGATGAATGATTCTAGTGATAATGCCCAAGTGGAGTATTCCACTAAAATCATGGCACTGACTCATTGCTTGATTAGATATGGCACACAATAGCTCCAGTGAGCAGAGGGGGAGCCTTCAGGGATAGGTTACAAGGCTTTTCTTATCACAGACCTTCAGAAAACTCTAGAAGGTCCATTCTTGTAGTTCCCACTGTCATCTGTACCTCATTTTTCACTGCATTGATATTTTATAGCTCTTCCAAAATACATTTACAATAGCTAGATGTGTCAATACCACTCTTAGGCACACAAGTTTAAGGTAGTTTTCAGCTAGTGGTGGTGATCATTTGAAAGAGTTATGGGTTTCAGAAGTGACTTGTGGATTACACACTTCTCTGAAACTTAAATCCACACATATGCATGTATGTAATCCAATATAAATATATTACAATGCATTACTGATTTCAATAAAAAACAATCTGAATCTTGAAGCTGAAAATATTAGTAACTTTTTAAACTGAGAGCTTTAAATGGATATTTTCATCCTTTATCCTGAAGTTTAAAAATTATATTGCCTTGGGTAGAGTAGATGGTACATGTTAACTTACACAGTCTCACATAGCATATTGCTAATAAAAATAGAATAGTCAAAGTACTCACAGCTTCTTAGAAGTGAAATTGCATCTCAACCTAAATTAGCAGAAAACAGCTGGAAAGAAATTTTATTTAAGAAATTAAAGTACTGAAATGTCTTTTATAACGACAAAGAGGTATTACAGAGCCTAATAAAATCATCTGGTTAAAATTGCCATAATAACATCACTTTCTAAGAAGGTAAGATTTTAGGCAATATTTTTTTGCTATGACTAAGCTAAAATTTATTGTAATTAAAGCCTTTTCTAACTCCAAGGGCGAAAACAGCTCACTCACTTCCTCTCTCCAGCAGTCTTTCATAGATCTGAAGTGCTCCATGTCGTGGCCCAGATTTCTCTTTCTTCCACTCAGCAAATCCTTCATTTCCTTTATGAAGAGCAGAGCTTCAAACTCGCACAGCACTTCAAGTGAATTTTGAAGAGGAGGGAAGGTTCTGTGTGATGTAGGCTGGGACTCTCTTCATGTGCTCCAGGCTGTCCACCTGTAACTCTGGAGTGTGGTACCACTGTGCTAACATCCATTGTACTGGCCATTATAATCACAAAATATTTCCTTTCCAAAACAGACAGCTTTTCGGTTCTCCATTTTGTACTGCTGAAGTAGATTGTCTGAGTTAATCTTTCATTTACTTTGTTATATATCATAGTGTTTCAAAACTGTTTTTTTCAGTTTGTCAAGATAATTTTGAATTCTATTAGTCTTTCAACACATGTGTAGTTCCTAACTTATTGAACATTAGTGTCTGCAATTTTCTAGTCTCTTATTTGCAATTGTTCCAATTCTTTGATTTATTAATATGGTTTCTCACAACTGTAAAATGAATATGACAAAATGATCTTGCTTCTGATGAGGTCTAAGCAGCTCATTAAGTTTGAACTACAAAGTTAAAGTATTTACAAAAAATCACTCTCAAAATATTCACTTATTATTAATCAACACAAAATACACTCCTGGACACAGAAGACATCATAATTTTCTCTTGAGTAATACATAAGTAGCATCAAAATAGCCTAAATGATTACACGAGTAACTGATTTTTAATTTTGACTAAATGTTTTTTCTTATAGTAAAAAAAAATAAACAAACTCTTTTTGCAATCAAATAAAATCCTTGTTAGACTGATCCAGAACATTAATTTAGGAATTTGGTTTGTTTATTATTCTTATTTTTTCCTATTATTCAAAAATAAACAGTGAGAAAATGTATAATTGAAATACTTGTTTTAATTAATAATTTTTTTCCTATTTTTTTTTCATTTTCATTACTTTCTGAAACCAGTGACAGTTACCACATTACTTTTAAAAAGAAACCTTACAATGAGAGGGTTAAACACTGAAACAAGATCACTAAGAAGATTGTGAAATCTTCAACCTTGGAGACTTTCAAAACTCAACTAGACAAAGCCCAGCACAGATGAATCTAATTTTCAACTAACCCTGCTTTGAGTAGCAGGTTGAACTATACCACACACAGAGTTCACTTCCAGTCTATATTCTCCTGTAATTCTATGCAAATTGAAGGAAGGACATGCATATTAGGATGGCAAAAAGCAACAATTTGTCTGCTTGATAAAAGGTCAGTGTCTGTTGTTCCAAAATTCATAAGCTAGCATTTTTGTGCCTGGTGTGCTTGTTAAGCACACAAGTAGGTATGTTTATTAGCTGAATGCCTGAGCACAGCTCTGGAACATCTCATGTAATCACAGGGGCTGCTGGGACAGTTCTGAGCTTCATATTAGGGTACAGTAAGCTCTCTTAACAGAGTAGCTAGACAAAACAATTCCTTTTCTAGCTGGGGACCAAGGACAACCAACCCAAATTTCAGGCCCAAGAGCATAAACAATGTGGACTGAAGAAAGAAAAACAAGCAGGATGGGACTTCATAACCTAAAGCTATAATTGGACAATTAACTCCAATATGCTAATGGACCACAACTTATAAAAGTGAGAGACCTCATGACCGGTTGTGCATTTTGTGACCATTTTGGGTTCATCTTGGGTGTAGCCCTGGATGGGCTCTTGTGCTGCCCAAAGTGTATCCATTGAGGCCTTTTAATAAATATCTGCTTTATTCTTTAACTCCTTTTAGCCTCTGTTCTAGGTCAGCCTTCACAAGGCATCACTCATCCTATTAAGCCCCTGTGTACCAGGGTGTGAAAACCTACACCAATGAAGGGCACAATTCTGTTGAACTCGCCTTTTTTTTATTATTATCCAAGGCTCTTTCCCTTTTTTAATGACTTCACTGTTTGCTCACCTGACTGTGTCCAGCAGGGGATTGACACCATGTTCTTGGAACTACACACTGAATTGCAGATGGATTGTCTCACCCAAATCAATGTCCCTGGAGTTTGCTAGAAGCAGTTGAAAATTTTCTAATATAGCTTTCCTAACAGAAAATAGTTTAAAATTTTTATCTTCCACCTTCCTTTTGCAATCAACCATTCCGAGAGACGAGCAACAACATATGGGAAAAACCTTAGAAAATTCACTTTTAACAAATACTCTGTGAAGAAGTGTGTGTGGGTGGAACAACCTGCTTCTAACCCCCAAAATCTCTTTGAAATGTACTTCACAGTGTAACTGAGCTTGAATTCACTGAGCTGAGCAGCTTTACTTTTTCTCAGAGACAGTGCCATGGTTAACTAATGATCAGCCAGATCTTCTGAAGCAAAAAAATGCTACAGATAAAATTTTTGAAGAAAAATTGAAATCAACACATAAATTATGAGCTGTAGTTTACAGCTATACAGAAACTCAATAATTCCAGTCCACCAGCTTTTCACATTGTTTTGGAAAGGAAGTGTGTCAGTGTCTCCTGATAGGGGCTGTTCCTCAGCAAGCACTGTGGCCTGTCTGCTTTTCCAGGCTTGTTAACCAGAAGTGACTAAGGTGTGTTATCCCCTGGACCTCAGTCAAGGTGACACTTCCACAGATTTAGCACCTGCAAGAATGATTTGATTACCCTCTAGGGACTCCAGTTTCTAGAGGAAATGGTTTTGTTAGGCACAGATTGCAACAGTATTAATGGTTCATTTACTTAATACACTGGTCATGTCTGAAAACACTTTTTTTTTTTTTAAATGCTCATTCCTCCAAAACACCACCTCTCTCAGGATAGTCCAAGGTGCAAGCAGAACGTGTTTGTAACTTGCATGAATTCTTACATGCTCTAATTCTCCACATAAAGAGAGAGATTGCCTGTATTAGGTCCTATTTGCCCTGTGGCATTGCTGATAATGCTGTGAATTAAATTAGCTCAAATTAGCCTAGTTTGCCTGTACAGTTCACATTCTTCCCACTTGGCATGTTTTGCTTTCACTTAGACAATCTGTGTAATTCATAAACCTTCAGCTGATTCCTACTATATTGTGGAAATTGTTGAAATCTCATTGCACATTTTGGAGCTCTAGTAAATGCAGTGAGCAGAAGTCCAGATGTTCAAATCAGCAAGGTATGACATGGCAATTCACTCTCAGAAAATAAAATAGAACTGATCAAGAAGAGACATGGATGAATCAAGTAAAAGCAGAACAAATAGAGGCAAACCAACAAGATTTTTTTCCTCCACTCTCTTCAGTGAGGTTAGCAGTGAATTTTTGCTTCCTTACAGGATCATTATGAATTTCTAGCATCTTTGTATTCCTCCCAGTAAGACTGCTCTGTACAGGAAATAATAGTGTGCTCAGTGCAGTAATAGTACAGTATAAGACATCAGGAGTATAAGATTTCTAAAAGAGCAGAAAGAGTTTGACCATGAAATAGTGAGAAAATTAGAACTTTTTATTCCATACTATCAGGAGCTAACAGGTGAGATTACACAAATAAGAAACATTACAAAAGAAATTAGCTTTTGTAAATGAAAACAAGGGCATGTTATAATTAGAAAGAAGCATGACCAATAAATTGCAAAAAAGTGAGACTTTATTAGAAGAAAATAGAAGTGAGAGAAATGCTCACTTTGTTTTCCAACATTCACATTTTAAATGTTTGCTTGATTTTTCACCTATATTCAATAGAAAATATACTTCAGAGACCAGAAGAACCCCGACAACAACAAAAGGAGAGGGCAGAAATTCAAAAATTCTGGTTGTTTTTTTTCTGCATCGAGGCTGTTCCCAGATAGTTGCACTAGCTGAAGCATGTTTTCAGTTGTTAGCTGATTAATTTTAAAATTTCCTAGAAAATTTTGAGGCCTTACAGCCAAAAGGTTGCATGACAAGGAAACAATATTTTGTTAAGGCTTTTGTGGTATTAGATGGAAAACAGTGTTTAAGACTGTCTAACAATGGTAACCTTGGAATAAGTGTCTTGTACAAAGAGCCTGGTTTTATTTTACAGTTAAAGCTGATTTTGGCAGAAAGGCAAAATTGTAAATGCTGAATATAAATGAGGTATTTATGACACCATTGTAATGAAGATTTCTCCATGAAGGAAATTAAGTATGGCAAAGTGGTTCTCCAATAACTATGCAAATAAAATTAAATTAAATGAAAAACCATTAAACATTGTTAACACTTTCAATTCTTAAAGAATAAACAGTTAGAAATCAAGATCTAAACTGCATATTTTAATTGCTTATTAAACTTTAACATTTACATACTAAATATAAAATTTTCAAACGTAAGAGATATATATTAATTAAACATGGATGTTTAAATTTACAGTTGTAAATAACCTACCACCAATGGCTAACCAGAAAAGTAATTCAGATGAAGCTTTTTTGCAGCCACGTCTAATATCTTTGTAATGTATTTTTTCAGTGACTTAGAATTCATTTAACTACATAGTGGAGTGTGGAGCAATCTTTCTTCCTCCAAGATAGATTTCATATTAATTCATACTTTCAGGAAAAGAGTAAGTGACCCTTTGCTTCCCATGCTAATGGTCACCTGCAGGTGGTGAACAGCAGCTATCTGCTGACTGAGAAAAGCATCTTCTCACCTCTCTCTCTCCCCCTCAGAGACATCCCTAAACTCTGTATGTGTTGTTTTTCTGTATAACATGTAGTAACCTTTACTAATCTTTCTGAAACGTTCTTAAGGTCAGTGAAAGCAAAGTCATGTACAAAAGCAAAGCTTTAGAATGCAATAAAATTTGTGGCAAATACAGCACAATTAATTGTACAGAAATATTATTCAGGCAGCCCACCAGTCATTTTCACATCTCCCTTTTGCAAGGATGAACATCACGTTGGCTGTGGTGAGATACAGCACCCCTCTTCTACTTGTAGTCTTATAGCACTTGCTGCCCACCAGGAATTCATACAATGTGGGTGTGCAACTTCTCAGCTAGCAGGAAGAGCAGGAGCAGTGTCTGGTAGGACCTGAAGACAACTCCTTCTATGCTGCACCCACTTAGAGGACACTGAGAAAGTTCTTTCTCACCCTGCCTTCGATGGTGCTGTATTAAATAGTGTGGCTGTGACCTTCTCTGTCACCACATTTCAAACATTTGTGTTTGTAACATGACAATGTGAAACTTTAGTTAACTCCTTGTCTACAATTTTTTATCTAATTCCTTTCAATTTTCAAAAAAAACCCAAACAAAACTGGTTATTGCCCGAGGTTGTTGTTAAGATAAGGCTACCTGAATTTCATAGTCATGATTCTGGGGATGGAATGAGACTGGGACACACACAGACATGGAAAATGCATGTATAGTCAGAGAAAATGAGGGAAATCTTATGCTTTACTGAGGTTGGTGATCCCTTCAGTGCTTAAGCAATGCCCCCCCTGAGGAACATAGCTAAAGTCTCTCTCAGGTTTTGCCCTCAAATTGTAAGACAATTTTAGGCATAACTTTGACCTAAAAGCTGTGAGCTGAGCTGCTCTACTTTTTATAGTTAAAGGAAATGAGAACTTTCAAGGTAATGTTAGCAGAAGTTCTCGCATTGAAAAAGAAAAAGAAAAATTATCATTTTAATTTTACAATTTTTGATGTATACTATACAGTTTTGCTTTTAGGTTTTTGGAAAAAACATCAAAGTTTGTGCAATTCTAAGAGTCAAAATAGTGCACAAAATCCCAATCCAACTTTCCTCTTTTTTTTTTTCCAGAAAAACGATCTGACTAACTTTAGACATAATTTTGATTGGGAAAAGTGGCTCAGAATTTGTAACAACTGCAATATACCTATTCAGACCAAAATTACAAACCTTAAAAATTCACCTGTTTTTTCATAATACCTTTACTGCCAATGTCTTTGCCAGAGCTTCAGGCAAAATTTCACAGTGGGACTGACACAAGTGAAACAATAACACAGCAATACATGCAACATTGGTGGACATTCAGAGACACCTGTGCATTGAGACTTTATTATATATAAAGTTTTTGCCATTCTCATACCAAAAAAATTCAAGCATTAAAAATATTGAAACTGACCAACAGTGGAGCATTTAATAGCACAGAGTAAATAATGTGTTGGGAAATTATGATATTCCATACATTTTAAGGCTCCAGCTTTCTCATGTGTTAAAGTAATCAATCCCACATGCACTATAAATGTCAATTACTATATATGAAGTTTAATGTAAATTTTCCCTCTTGCAAGAAGAAAATATTATGTAAACCTGGAGAAAAGCCACCATACTCTACTAAAATGTTTTCAACATTTAAGCAGGAAAAACCTATCAACAAATGCAAGAAAAATGATCATTTAAGCTGTTACAAAAGATTAGCAATAGTCCTTCTTTGCCATGTGCATGTAGTTATTTTTACTGTACATATTAACATTCATTACCTTACAATTTCCCAGGTACATGAATGATTATAATCAGGAAAGAAGATTATTTTTAAAAACTTATGCAAATACCCAAGCATTTTGCAGCACAGTATTTTTTCCTTAGAACTGTACAGCAGTCCTTTGAAAAAATAACATAGCTTTAACTCTGAACTGTTGATACTGTATCTTTTGACACCTTGTTTCAAAGATCTCTTGGTTTTAGCCCAAATATTATGAATATATAAACTAATGTTACTAATTTTTGAGCATATTTCTCAGTGATTTCTCTTTCTTTAGTAATCCAAACAAAAAACTGTCCATCTATTTCCAGTATGATACTTAAAGAATGAGTAAAGATTTAGTCAAGTGTTCCTTGAAGCATTTCCAAAATATAAATCCTTTATTAACATTTACAGGCAAGACAAAATACAATAGAGAGCCTCATTCCAGATTATTTTGATGTCTAGATTGTTCACCGAGGTTGGAGAGACCCAAGAGGCATGACTGCAGGTGCACCTTGTCCCAGCAGGCTGGACTTTGAACCAGGCTTTTCCTTGCCCAAGAACTGAGCTCTCTCTCTCGGGCCCTTGACAGGAGGCAGAAGGAACAGGCTGCCCAAGCAGATCCAAGAGGCTGCTGGCAAGTACACTCCACTGTGGTGGGTCTCAAGCTCATGTCTTATCCAGGGTAGAACTGTGACTGAGTCTAGTTAAAGCACTTTCTAAATGAGGGTCCCATCCCGTAAGCTGTGATTTATCAGGAGGTTCCCTCCATCTCTTTCTGTCTGATCATCATGGTCAGCAGTTTCAGCTTAGACTTGAGAAACCTTTACCAAAAAGAATGTTACTCAAAAGAGCTTATTCCCCAAGAACAATCCAACTCAACTAACAAAAAAAACCCCAAAATATCAGTTCCAAAATTATCAATACATACTTCCTCAAAAAAAAAAAAAATCCCATTTACCGCCACTTAGGAAGACAAGAAAGTAGGCACATTATTCATTACATGGAACTTGTCAAGCTTAAAGGTAGCAAATCAGATTGGCATCCACCTACCATTTTAAACAGGGACCAGATAGTCCAGTTATTTGGAACATGGTATCAAAATCACATTATTTATATACTTTGCTTTCAGAGTTGACCTGGAATCATTAAAAGCTTGGAAAATGCTGAAGAATTTCAACCAAATTAGCATTATTGCTACTAAAATTTTTAATGAGTTAAAAACTCCAGCTCATTAAAAATTTTAAATTTTTAAATTAAAGCTGGGCCTTTCAGCAGGTTGGCTTAGGCTATAAATACCCATTGGGTTCAGTTCATCTTCCGAAGAAAATACAGACTATGGCTTTTCTGCATCTCACAGAAGTGACTGAATATCCTTATAGCCCCAAGAAGAGCACACCATTGATTTTACCCTGAAGCATTCATTGAAATGATGGCATTTGTATGGGGAAGGAAAGTAAGTCAAAGGCTATTTAACAGCTGTGTTCTTATCAGGGTGTCCCACAACAAAACTCACCAGGTGATGTGTGGTGGGATGCTGGGACACATGATTGTTTCATTCTTATAAGCTTCAGAAAGTAACTGCTATTTGCCATGGGGACACAGCACTGGAATGCATTTGGTTTGGACCAACAGAACTTGTATTTTATTAATTATTCCTTCCTTAGGTCTGAGTACAAGAACATCATAATCTATCTTTATAAATCAATTATTTTTATCTTTCTGAGAAATAAAGAAGCATAACCTACACAGTGAAAAGACAAGAGTTCTAATGTTGAATAATGATAGTATTGTATAGACAAGGTGCATAACAGTGTAGGACAGGTTTCCAATTTATTAAAAAATGAAGTAGATAATCCCGAACTCTAATAAGGGAAAGAGATAATAATTTCTGCCTGAAAAGTAGGGTGGTAGGGCATAAAATCCCGAGATGAACTCAAAATCAAGAGGGAAAGCAGTATGTGAGCTTTCTTGATTTCTTTCTTTGCTTCAATGAGAATGTCCTCTCCTGCATCTTCAGTTTGCTTGGAGGCTGCAGGCAGAACTAGAACTGTCAGTCCTGGAAGGTGGAGTTCCCTGCTCTGGGAATATCTACAGAAAGCCCAAGTCACAACCCCTGTCCTAAAGTACAAACAAGGATAATAAGTAAAGGGTGAAGTCTTTGTTCTGCCCCCAAAAAGGGAGCCACTCAGTACACCCCTTAAGAACTGTATGAACAAAGACAAGTTCTTTATCATCCAAATTCCTCACGATCACACTCCCCACTGCTATTGAACCTCCTGAGAATTTTTGTTTCTCCTGCGTGCTGCGCAGAGTAAATTCTAATGACAAATTGGGTTTCTCCACACAGAATTACTCTGTGTGAAGTGGTGAGGAGGTTTTCCCACAGGGATAACAGCCAGAGTGTTGGAAAAAGGATAAGTGATTTTTGGTTGAATCCAAAATCTCTGGCAGATAAGCATGGCAACCTGGGATACACCAGATCTCTACAGCTCCCCTCTGCTAAGATTTTTCTCCTCTCAGATGGCCTGAGCCCATCAGAGCTCTTGAAAGGTTTTCTGAGGTAGCCCAGACCTGTCGAAAGTTTCCTCTGTAAGAAAGTCAAGGCAGCTTTCAGAAAGGGTTAGTGGGGAAAAAGATATTAACCTTCTGTATGTTAATGACTGATTTGTTATTGTTTCTCCTGTGCCCTGCCCAGAGTGTATCAAATAAGCTTCCCCTAAAACCACTGAGTGAGGGCGGGGGCATTACAGAGATGCTCCAACCCTCGGATCATTTTTGTGACTCTCCTTTGTAGCCAAGAGGTCTAAGTTTGTAACCAATTATCATTGTCTTTTTTTTTTTCCATTTGGAATATTAGGTACATAGATTAGATTTGTTTTCTGTCTTCCTTATATCTTACTACTTGTATTTCCATCCTGACCACTAAGAGCATAATATCACATTGCAGAGGGGCTACAACTGCTCTCACACACTTTTTGGGGAATCTTTTATCTATTGTTCCTAAACCACAGTTTGGGAAATCATAACTGAAGTTCACACATTGCATAATGTGCAATGTTTAGAACACATGAGATGTAGTGACATCTTGCTATAGTGCAGTGTATATCAGTATTTTCAGGTTGTAAATTTCATTTACAGAGATTTAATAGAGAAGAAAGAAGTTCCTCTCTAAGTTTTCACAAAAGAGGAAAAAAGGGAGTATTCCCACTTCTTTTTCTCCTCGGTGTCCATCCTGTTCCTTGTAGGTATGTTTCTGCTAATGCTTTGGCAAATTATTTCTGTATATGGTTATTTTTTTCATATTAGTATTATAGTTTTGTTCTAATAAGTTGCTGCTAGTCCTGTGCAGAGACTTCCCAGGGTTACCTGAAGTGCTGCTTGAGGAAGAGAATTGCTGGCATCACTTTAATGTAGGGGCAATCAATACAAACTTGCAGAGTGAAATACATTGGATCCATTACCTCTCTGCTTAACCAAGAAAGAACTAAAAAAAACTTGAGAGATCACACTGAGACAGATACTAAAAAAATGAAGTTTCAGAGTGTTTTAAAAAATACTGGTCTATAGTGTCAGCCTAAGGCCTGTCTATACTCCTCAATTATCCAAACTGTTACGTGCTGGCTCTCAAACTGCCCAGCAGAGAACAAGCCTGGGCACACCAAGAGGTCAGCTTAAACTCAAACCCTTCTGGTTAAGAAATCTGAGCACAGGGTATATAGAACTTAAACAAGCCTAATGGGCTGAACCATGCCATAAATACCTCCTCTAAAGCAGTAAGAGCAAAGCCTATCCCCTCTGCTGTGAGGAAGCATTTTTCAGTAGCATGGCTGCTACTGCAGCCATTTGTTAGGGCATTATCATAACACAGCATCTGCTCCTTTATATCCTTCTTTATAGCTCTGACTTTCAGAGAGATGTTAGTGATTACCTCACATCTTTATTATATAAAAAGAGCTGTTTGCCAGTTCAGTGTTCAGGAAAAAAAAGTTTTTGTCAGTTACTCATCAATTTGCTCATCTGTTTGTCCTATGCAATATGATGATTTCAAGTCTGCTGACACTGTTACCCAAGGGAGTATGATTCATGCAATCATTTTTCTTCCTTCCTGCCTATTTCTTTTAAATTTGCTGGAACTTTAATATATCCCATACATATTTTTTACCTTAAACTATTCTATCCCTACTACCACAATAGGCATTCATTAATTTCATTTTTAAAACCCTTTTTTTTGTAGTTTAGATAGGAGTTTTATGAGTATTAGACAAATAATTTCAATTAAGATGGCATACAATTTTGGTTTTGTACCCTTAACATACCATTCTTGCCAAGATGCCTATTTTCTTTTTCTCTTCCCTTGGAAAATGAACACTTTCAAGAATAAAAATTAATATTCATAAAAATACTTTTTTGTTTATAGAATCCATTATCACCAAGACTATGAGAGGATATTAGTAAGGTGGGCAGTGACTCCTTTTTCTATTGGGAGATCACTTAGCATTCTCCAGGATACAGGGTCAATCACAGGCCTTCTGAAGCAATCTCCTGATACTGAATCCTGTAGGTTAGAGCATGGCTTGTTGAAAGAAACCCATTAGGGCTTTCTGGGTGGAGTAAGACAGCCAGGTAAGGTAAGGGAAAGGGAAAGGCAATTGAGGAAGAGACTGTGTTGGCAGACGTTTCACTTTGGTGAGCTCAAATCGGGTGAATATGAAAACGCACAGCAACACATTGATCCTTGCAAAGACAAGGGTGCCAGATTTGTGTGCTAAAATGGTCACAGATGATGTCTTCATGCTCTAGATGAACTGAGATGAGGGAAGCATTTTGACTTGTAAAGCACACCCTAACCAAAGAATAAAGGAACAAGAGTAATATCTTGTGGTCAGTCCCTCTCTTCAGCAGGGTGCAGGAGGCAGTGCATGAGGTATAGTGGCTTTTAACTCACAGCACTGACCTATTTAGTATGTTTTTGCTCGCTATTTCTGAAAAAGAGTTTTCATAGTCATGATTTGATGGGTTTAGAGGAGATTCCAGCTTACATGCACAACATAATTCGTATGCCTCTCACAAGAGCTCTTGTTGAGTATTTTTATACAAGGAATATGCTGTCTTTTCCCTGAGAAAGCTTGCAGGCTGTAAGAAACACTGCTTTTTGCTTCACTGTCCATTTCTATTTTCCTTCACTTAGATGTTTTTCTCCTTTCCTTGCTCAGTTTATCGAGTAGATCATCTAACGTCCCATCATCAACTTTGATCTTAGCTACACCTTCCTTCAATGCTACTTCCCTTGCATTGAGAGGTGCTCATTGAGATGGCTGCTCTCCTATATCCACTACTACCACAAAAACTTTCACCTTATCATGTTTTTTTCTTCCATGTATTTTTTCCTCTGCTCATTGGTATGGTTTTTATTGAAAATTCTTTCCAAATATAAGATTTAAAAAAAAAAATACTTTAAACAAACAAAAGCACATTCAACTTCAATGCCTCATTTCCCCCATGTTTCTATACATGCCAGGTTTGTTTCTGTACAGGAGTTCCATTTCAAACCTCTTCCCTTTTGCTGAGCACATCATCCTACAGGAGCAGTCTGTGAAGTTGCAATTGTCCTTCAAGGTCTCTTACGTCTCAGTTACTGTGGAAGCCTTCACTTTGGCCTTTAAAAGAGCATCTTCTAAACAGCTGAAACATGGATGAAAGTTCACTGTTACCACATCCATGCTCTTTCTTCTCTTTCACATCAAACACTTCTTATTTGTGGTGCTAGCCCTTTGCTAGACCTGTCATTAGTTTTAGCTGGTTTTGTGCCTCTAGAGAGGAGCTGAGTCACACCTGAATCCCCTGGAAGGAAAAAATGGAAGCACTCTTGTGCTTCTTTGCCCATAAGGGATTTGCTGTTTGGAGGCAACACCCTGTGTCAACCTGCTACAGAGAAAATTACTGCAACACTGTAATTTACATACACACAGACATTCTGAATGGACAGCGAAGCATTCTGAAAATCATGAGAAATTATAAAGTCATGCTTTAGTTGTTTGCCTTTAAAGGGGTCCTCATGTGTTTGAAATTCGGGAACTGAGAATCTTCTCACATTTTTGGTACTAACTCAAGTAAAGCTGCACATAACAGCATTGTAGGCATTCTCCTTCATATCACAATCCTAAATCTACGTCACCAGATCTTTTAACCAGCTTGGAAGATCCTGTATGCAGTTAAACCCCTGTAAACCGAGTTAATATAAGGCCTAAATTAAATTACAGTAGATGTCAGAATATGTCATCATCAGAAGATTACAAAATTAGTCTGTTTTCCAGTCCTACATAGCAATGGAGCCCTCTAAAGGTTACAAAGCAAACTGATCACTTTCTAGCCAAGATATAATATGGCCAGTTATGTATCTAATTGAAACAATTATGTATATTCTCCACTTGATCTTTTATTTTTGATGATTTAATACAGCTACAGTACATCACATTACTGGGCTAAATTTAAGTAAGATGACTGCTCTAAAAGGGTATCTTCTACAGTAATGATCAAAGTGAATGGTATTGAATGACAATGATTGTTGCAAATTGGAATTGAATTAATATGTCTCTACCTAATGAGCATGACACAAGATGCAAGATACAATGATAACAAGAAAGTCAGAAGGCTTCGGTGTTGTTTAATTGAGTATGACATTTTGGTATTTTAACCTATCATTTGCTAGGTAAAATACATACTAGTAATAATAATAATAGAATAATAAATTCAATGCAATTAGCATACTTCCAGCTTTTTCACTCAATATTTTGTGTGAAGATTCTGCTTTTAAAAGATGGTTGCTTTTATTTGAGAGGACAAGATCTCAATTTTTCAATTGAAAGGATTTTTGGTAACATTTCTGAGCTATAGCAGCCTGGAATTTGTCAATATTGATATATATTAACATACATGAGAATTAAAGAAGCATTCAGTCAAAAAACCATGATGACAATAATATCCTCTTCTTTTTTCCCCCCTGTAATTTTATCTTACTTGGCATTTATATTTCTTGATCATGATAGAACCATGACAAGTTGTCTTTAAGTGCATTAATGTTACTTAGTTTCACGTTATAAATACATTGATATGATTTGAAATTCATATCACAAAAAACAATCTGAAGACTCCAACATATTTCACTCTGCTTAAGACTACGTGCCTTTTTGGATGATCTCCATTAACATTGAAGTCTTGAAGTCATAAACTGAAAACAGGCTGAGAGACTTGTGGTTGTTCAGCCTGGAGAAGATTCTGGTGAGACCTTGGAGAACCTTCCAATACCTAGAGGGACCTTCAAGAAACCTGGAGAGAGACTTTTGACAAGGGTGTGCAGTGACAGGACAAGGCAGAATGACTTCAAACTGAAAGACAGTCGGTTTACACGAGACATTAGGAAGAAATTCTCCACTTTGAGGATGGTAAGACACTGGAACAGGTTTTCCAGAGAAGCTGTGGATGTCCCACCCCTGGAAGTTTCCAAGGCCATGTTGGATGGTGCTCTGAGTAACCCAGGCTAGTGAATGGCATTCCTGCCCATGGTAGTGGGGTTGGAATTAGGTGAAAAGACTCTTCCAATCCAAACATTCTATAATTTTAGAAATTTCCAATGGACTTGATGATCCTTGTGGGTCTCTTCCAACTCAGAATAATCTGTCATTCTGTGAGTTTCTTCAGAGCTTGGAGAAGAACTTAATTTTTCTTTTGATATAAATATATATATTTGTATCTTCAATATATTTCATTCAAATTAAAACTTGCCAAACTTTTTATAAACTTCATGCAAGTTAATAGTTTAGGGAACCACAGCTCACGTATAAACTATGTTTTTCTGTACATTTTCAAGTTATTTTTTGTAAGTATCAAAGTTACTGACAAATCAGCTTCTGAAGGATCTCTATTTAATAATATTTTGAAATATTTTTACTTCTACTTCAAAGAGAATTACATGGAGTCACATACCACTGTAATTGCCATTGTTTGCTCACATCCAGTCAGCTAATTTTGCATTTTACATTTGTTCTTCCTATAATATGGAGGAAGCAGAAAACTTCTATAACATACACTCTTTACTAATCTATTTGAATTTTTGATGGCAAAAATCAATAAAGCAATTTGCTAGAAAGAAATCAGTCATACAAGCCTTTTTTATAAGTTAGCTCTTTTTAATCAGATGGATGTTGTGTCTCACTTTTTGATAACTACTGCAGAATTAATTGTCGAATTTAGGACTTAGGGACATTAAAAAAACAAAAAAGATAAAACTGAACTCTTTTGCTTCTGTTGATTCAAGGACTTAGAAAACCAGCCTGTGATTACTTACAAAAGCTCTCTCTATCCAACACCCTTAAGTAAAACCATTAAATCTGTCTCTAAGCCCATTATTCAACACTGCTGTGGATCGAATGTATTTAAACAACTAAAATCTTACAGTTCCCTGTATTCTGCTAGAAAATACTTTGCAATAAAGAGCCAAAAGCTCTTTATTTGTTTATTTGTTTAGTACATCAGTTTCCTGATTTTTGTGGTTTTTTTGCTTGAGGACAGACATTGCAAATCACATTCTCTGCAGGACAGCTATAGGAAGCTGATTCCTCTCACCAATCCCTAAATCAAGGTGATGAGTATTTTATCAGAGACATTACTCTTACAGTTATAGACCTAAATGGTTCATGTCTTGTAGATCCTACCAAATTAAAACCTCCCAAGCTTTGTGTTCTTTAAGATCAAAGTGTATTGGTTCTGATTATATGAAAAGCCTCACACCCTCCTCCGCTGATTGAAACTACTCAGGTGTGTTTATTACACGGTTCTAATACTGACAGATGAGTGTGACTCTAGTGACAGGTCCTACCCTAGATGCCTCTTTGTTCAGCTGAATGTCATTCTTCCTCCCCTGGGTCACTATGCAAACTCTTCTTGATTGAACAGAAGGGAAGAAATGTACACAAGATTGTATTTCTTTGATTCAGGGCTGGATTAACAAGTCTATTGCAAATGACACTTGGAATTTGTCCATTTTAAGGCATGTGCCTTGTTTCAATCAGTTCTGCTGAATGCCTTGTTAATTATGACAACGTTTTCAGATGAAAAAGGCAATATATTTGATCCTGTCCTGTTAGTTTCAATGAGTTCTAACTTTAGACAGTGCCAAAGAAAACAGGATCATGATTTCAGTGGAACCACTTAAAATCAGTGCTCGTAGCAGTGTAACATATTACCAGTTATAGCTCCTTTCCTGGCTTCATTACGCCTCTGAAACTATATGAGAAAGAGTCCTACAGTTCATATTTATATGAAAAAATAAACACAAATATAGGAAATATAGAGGCCTTCCTTTGGAGTCCCCTGAGATATTTTCTATTCAGTACAACACTGTTCTGGTAATAGAGCAAAACAGTGGTGTAAGTATGGTCACAATTTGGAGGAACTAGTTAGAAGAAGACAGATTATAAAACAGAGGTCCACAAAACACATCAGGTTTGATTTATGAGGCTGGCCTTTCTCAAGCATGTTGCATTATAATTGCCTAATCTTTTGTTGTTATGTGAATGTGAATGCTGTGAGGAAGTGGGGCAAAGTCCATTCAAACTGTAAGTCTATAATCTTCAACAGGTGGTGTGTGGAAAACAGAACTTAGATGAATAACAAAGATAAAAAACACCAGGCTCAAAATCTGGTACAAAAAGGAGAACATCAAGTGGAGAACACTGCACACAGACCTTCTCAAATGAAGTCACAAAAACTCTGAACATTCCAAAGCACTGTTTGCCAGGTGGTGGAGAGAGTCTGAAGGGACTCCTGAGAACCTCAGTCATGACTGTAAGTGACTGCCAGCTGTCATGTAACAAGGACAGACATGGTAATACTGCATTATGCAATGGTAAGTCACAAAGAAATAGAGGACATGCATCAATTCCATCAGTTTGTGAACGAGACTGCTTCAGGAAACTTTCCTGCATATTAGTCACACAATAATGCAATTATTTTTCGTTGCTATATTACTTTTTAACTGGTTGAAGACAGGCTCCTCCTCATGAAATGTAGGTATGAGGGAAAAGGGTATTTACTCCCTTGATGCATTAAGAAATTTTAAAACACATATATACTTCCTGACTCTGGAAACGTGTATGTACCACATCACTGCTCCTTTTAAATGTAAAAAGCGAGAATTTCAAGAAACACCTGAAAGTGGCTCAAGATGTATATTGGAGCTCAGGTGACAGTTTGTGTTTTCAGAGGCTACAGTCCAAGGCTTCCTGGTCGTTCCAAAATGCTGCAGTATTTACGAAGCTGGGGTGGAAAGCGCTACAGAGCCCTCTCAAAAGGAAAGCTTCGAGTCAGCTTTTACGTGTGAGACAGTGACATCCAGTGGTGATTTTGGCTACCTGCAGTGATCTCTTCCCTGATGGACAGAAAAGCATCAATACTTTTATTTAGTTGAAACACATCAAAATATTAAAAAATATTTCAGAAAAAAAATACACATAGTGTTTGTGTTCCCTAAACAAAAAAAAAAAAAAAAAAAAAAAAAAAACCCATACTTTGATGTATTAATTATAAAAATTGTGTGTTCACCTAAAGTGAAAAATTACAGAATTGCAGAATGGATCACATTGGAAGAGACCACATTACAGGATTGCATCCAGAATGTTTCATCAAGCTTACAATAAAAGTACGCAAAAATGTTTAGCTGTATTTGAAGAAATAGAACATTTCCTACACTACAGCTGTATTCTATCTTGTTTAGACAAAGAATCACTACTCCTCTTTTTCCTGAAAATCTCAGTTCTTATAAAAATTGAGCTCAAGATCTGAGCTTATGATTCTCAACACCCACAAAGCAATTCTTTGTAAACTCTTGCTACATTTAGAATTCACAGCCACCAGCAGATCACCATCTAACTCAAACACAGCTTTTCTAGAGCAGATCCCTCCTTCAAGACCCAGCTGTTGAAAAGTACTGACTGTACTACAGAGTTCTTTGTTTATACACTCAAGGATGTAGAAGACCTCAACTCACTGTCCTTCTGTGTCGTTTGGAGATAGGCAGGTTTTTTATTGGAGATGGAGATCAACGTATCTACTAAGCTAGGAAATACTGATGAGGAAGAGACATTTAAAATCCCCTATTGAATCTGTTCCATTTTATTGACAATCATGAGATTTGTTGGACCAAAACAAGGCTAAAATACATCCCACATTAAGAATATGACATTTCAGTGGATATGGAAAAACAGAGCATTCTAGGTTCTAATTTTGGGAAACTCATCTCAGTTATTACTTTTTCATAGGAAACAAGGCCAACCTCAAACTCCAGCAAATTTGCCAATTAATTTCTGATAATCTATCTTTTCACAGACTGTCATTATTTCACAGTGCAACAAAACTACCTTCTACTATGATAAAGTTATCAGGTTGATATTACTTTCTCCCTTGTAATCTTTTTCCATGAAGCTGACACCATGCACTGTAATGGAAATACACATTACGGTAGGCTGAGTCACTGCCTTTGAGATACATAGACCAGTAACAAATCCCCTGTCTCGTCTCACTCTTCAAAGGATCCACATGAGCAGCTACTAGTTTTCTGCATGCATGTTTGAAAATGAAATAAACTGGCTCTTTAACAAGCAACGTAAATTCAGGTTTCCCAATTAAAAGCAAAGGTATTCCACCAGTCTTACACATTTGGCTCTCCTTCACTTACACATAAAAATTCTAAGCAGGTGGAACAGTCTCTAAATTCATGATCTAATTATTTTGGTTTGTCAGCAAATAGGCTCAAACTTATTGTTATTGTACCATCACATCATAAATCCAGACTCATGATGAAAAGAAGTCACACTTCACTTACTAAGGATTTCTCTTATGGTTTATGATACCTCTTTAAAAAAACAAAACAAAGCAAACCAACAAAAAACTTCTCTCTTAAACTTAGTGTTTCTTAGGCAAGTTTAGGTAGAGGAGATCACAGACAAATTTGAGTCTTTCTGAAACGTAGAAAATGGGACTATTTTTCTGACAAACACACATGCCCATGCAAGACCACTAAGGGCAAATCCTGTCTGACCCACCCGTGACCTTTTAGGATGGAGTGACTGCAACAATCAACAGGGGAAGACCGACAGATGTCATCTACATATGTAGTGTTGTGTTTTTTAAAGTTTTTCAGTTGTTTTATTAGGAAAGTTAGTTTTTTAATGTTAGTTAGTTAATAATGGTTTGTTCCTTGTACCCCCACCTGTTCCCTCAGAATGGTTTACCCTAAATTGTTTACCACCAGGTTTCCTGCCACTGGCATGTCAGTCAGTGTGCCAATCTCCCTGTTCCTCCCATTTCCCTTATATAGCCCTGTCAATTTTAAGTGTTACTACCCCCTACCCCTTGTCCATCACCCCTGTACCACCCAGTTCCTTCCAGAATATTCCCTGTCAATCATCCTAATTCCCTGAGTTGATTTGTACCTTGGGCTTCCCTCTTCCCTTGTGCTTCTCCCATTAGTCCTTCATAGTCCCTTATCTCTCCTCTGGTTTTCCCCCATTGGTTGTGTCATGTTCCAACCCCCTGATATTGTAACCTTCATAATCCCTAGCCAGAGCTTTCTCGGGGGGTCACTTGTCCCTGGCACCGTTAAGGAATAAAACCTCCTTGGACAGCATACAAGTGGTCTCTCTCTCTTGCTCTTTGTCTTGGCTTCTCACAGACTTGTTTTCCTGCAGCCTTACCCACGCGGCTGCAATCACCAGCAGCTGGTCAGCCTCGGAAGAGGACCAGGAGTGGCCACACGTGCAGTAACCCATCGGTCACACAAGGGGCTCGGCAGCCGGGCTTTCCACCGCCCCGTGATCGATCGGGAGGGAGGTCATGCTGCATACACAGACTTGTGCAAGGCCTGTGACACAATGCCACACACGTCATCACTGAACTAGAGAGACACGGATTTGAAGTGTGGACTATGCTGTGGATAAGAAATGGACACAAGCAGAGGATTGTAGTCAACTGCTTACATCCAGGTGGAGACCAGAGACAAGTGGTGTCTCTCAGAGCCCTAGTCTTGGCATTGGTGCCCTTTAATGCCTTTAACAATAAGACAGAAAGATCCAGCGCAACCTCAGCAAGTTTGCAGATGGCACAAAGCTGAGTGGTGCAGGTGACACGAAGAAGGAAGGAGTGTCATCCAGAGATGTTCAGCCTGCAGAAAGCTCCAAGGAGACCTGGTTGCAGCTTTTCAGTATTTAAAGAGTGCCTACAAAAAAGAGGGAGAGTGGCTTTCTATGAGGATATGTAGTGATAGAACAAAGGGGATCAGCTTTCCAACTAAAAGAGAGCAGGTTTAGATTAGTTGTTAGGAGCAGTCTTCACTCACAAAATGATGAGGCCCTGGTTGTCCAGAGAAGCTGTGGATGCTGCCCCCTGGCAGTGTGCAAGGCCAGGTAGGATAGGGTCTTGAGCCACCCAGTCTAGTGGGTGGAATCCCTGACCATGGCTGGTGGCCCAGAACTAGATGATCTTCGAGGTCCCCTTCAACCCACATGTTTTTGTGTTGTATGGAAACCACATTTTTGTGTATGTGAAAATTTATCTCACATAACTGTTAGATTTACTTATTCTATTTCCAGGAGTCATGGAAGGTTTTAAACTCACAATTTTGAGATGCTCATCCTTCAAAAAAATACCGATACATTTTTTGAATTTGGGGCTGTTTATACTTTTATACAGCAGTATTTTTAGAACACAAAAATACACACAATCAAGTATTACCCATCTTTTTTCCAACCTCACACACCAGACAGGCAAAATAACAAACTATCTTGAGAAAATTTGGATGCCTTAGATGTACTAAATAAAGCACACTGTTTCCCACTGCAAGAGACTTGTTGCTCAGCTGAACCTCCTCACTTACTGTGAATCAAATTCATACACTTCACACTGTGAAGTGAAACCAAAGGTTACTTGATAACAGGTGGTATCTCCATATGAAGGATTACAGCTTCAAGTGTGTCGTACTAAAACAATTGTGCATTGATTTGTTGCAGAACAATTACCAACGAGAAAGTCAGGAGCGCAGCAGTTGAGTGGTCATGCTCTAGGGCCATGTGTGAAAATCACAACTCTCCCCATCAAATTGCAGGAGCAAGGCTGCACTTTTATAAACCAGCCTTGGAGGACAACATCCTATGTACATGAAATCAGAAAGGTCTGTTCTTTGGTCCTGGTGACAGCTGTCATAGCCCACCTGGCAGTCATTTGGACAGACTCTATTCACTCCTTCCCAAAAAGCACACGTTATCTCCCAGACCACTCGAGATTTCTCCGTACAGTTAACATCACCCAATACTGCACCAAGAGTCACAGCAGAACAGTCAGAATGGGACAACATGCAAACCTGCATCTATTTAGTTTGCTAGTATAAAATAGTCTTGTTGCCAGTAGCTCTGGATGGAGCAATGAGTGGGTAAAGGAACACCAAAGAGGCAAGGGAAAGGTAAAGAAATGGATCCAACACTAACACTTCACTGGCCCTCCCGTCAGAGCTTCACTTTCTCCCTGTTGAGGGGACTTGCAAACTGCTCTCCTCCTCAAGTCCCTTTCTACTCTTGTGAAGACTATGCAAGTAATTCAAATTAGTTTCACAAATACTTCCTTAGCTTATAAACTTACTACTGTTCTGCAATTTTGTACCCAAATGTTTTTCACATTAGTGTAAGATCCTGTCTTAAATGATACTTATTTTAGACAGAACTGTACATCTCCACACAAAGATATAACCTTTACTAAAAACAGTCTCCATTGTGTCCACACCCCTTCTCAAATTACCTTAATCCAATAAAAACAGGCTACTTGAAGCAAAACTAAAGCCTTCTTCATTTTTACCTATTTTTAATTTTCAGTTGTTTATTAAAAAAAGCATTAAAAAGGGAACAAAATTATGTAACATTACTAAGTTTCTTCCCTTCTTTTCTCTTCTGTTCTACAAAGAAGCATAAAACTATCAAATTTTCATCCAGTTTTAAAAAAATGTATTTATCTGGAAACCTTAAAAACATGAAGTATAAATTGAAAGAAATGCAGAGATAATTTTGAATTATTTACACAAATTAAACTGGAGAATTTGTCAAACTGGGAATTTTTAGGGGAAATAAGAAGGAAAAGTCTGATTAAAAATGAATACAAATTAACTCAATTAAGATACAGTGAATGGATAGTTTTATTTATAAAATGCCACTGTACACAGTATACATAGGAAGTATGAAACTTGATTTATAAAGAAGAGAAGTGCTTCACAGAAGCATGGATTCCTGAGTTATTCTGAATAATATCTCTCATTTACTGTAATTCACAACACAGCTCCACCTGGCTTAAGCAGCAGAATAACTGATACTTGATAAGCACAGAATAAAGACATAGTAAAAAAGTACACAGGCAAATGGAAACTGGAAGATTGTGTCTCACTAACAGCCTTGGTCATGGAGGAAAACAATCATACACTGAAGGGCACAAAGACTTTTTAGGACTGGTTTCATAACTGCACAGCCAATTCAAATTTATCGTAGATACCTGCTTTCACCTCAGTGTCCACAGTCACAATTACAAAGTCCTCTTGATATTGGACACAAAAATACTTCTGTTCCTGCATACCCATACAGAAGGACTGATTACCCAGACAGGCATTATTACAACTGAAGAAAGAAAAATAGTGTTTGGCACTTTCACTTCTTTTTCTCTTTTTCTACTTTCCTTCTCTGCTGTAGCATCTTTAGTTCAGCCATTACATTCAAAGTTCTGTAAACCCAGGAGACCTGAAAAGTAAGTAAATTGTTAAATTCAACTAATCCATATAGCTTTACTTACTCATTTAATGAAAGTACCTATATGAATGAACTCATACATACCACGATTATAATAGTGTTCACCAGCAGTGGTGCAGAAAATACAAGTGAAATAAACATTCCTCTTGAATCAAAGTATTGATATTTAGAAAAGAGCCTGAAGGAAATAAAAAGAAAATGAAAGACAAAGCTTTATTCAGTGTAGTTCACACATTCAACTTTCCCAGCAACTATTCTACATGGACATTGTACATCACCCTACATCTTGGGATCACCAAGCACAGGCCAGCATTCTACTGTATTAAGTCAGAAACAAGAGGCAGTTGATACCTCTTCAGTTATTAATATCAGTCTTTCTGTTCTTTACAGTTTTACTGTGTAAAAGCTAACTAACATGACTACAAAAGTGCATCACAAATCCTTGTGATCAGGTTATTCTGAAGCATCCAAAATGACCTTTTGGGTATTTTGCTTACTTATATTAGTAAAGATAACAAAAATAATAAATGTAGCAAAGCTGTAACTAGGTCATGTATGCCTGAAGTGAAACATAATGACTGCAATTAGATGCCAGCATAAAGTGGTTTAAACTCGTAGCTTTCAGTGATTATCAGGGAAAGATTAATTCAATGCTCAAACTATCAAAATAAACCATCAGTTTAATTCTGGCATACAGGTTTAGTAAAACAGGCAAATGTTAATGCTTGTTATACATATAAGTAAGTATATGAAGCAGTAGCAATATTTTTGAGAAGTGGTTCTTAACTTCAGCTATTAAACATGAAAAAAAACCACAAACAAAACCCACCAAAAAAACCCAAAAAACTCACCTCAGTTCACATTCTTTTCCCCTTAACCATAGCACTCTGCTTTTCTCTCAGTTTTCTGACAAGTTAGTTTACAAGCACCCATATAAACAGATAAGCAGTACAATAAATGCATGCTATCATTATTATTTCTTATAAATATGTGATAACTACATTGTACTGTATAGTTTTATTCAAAAAATGAAAGTGAAAATGTTTACCTCCAATTCATTGCTGCTAATTCATTGATATATTCAGCACAGTACACTAAGCCCACTATAAATAGAAGAAAAATATTAGATTTGGTATTTTTTCATAAATAAACTGCTCACAACACATCATCTAATCCAAATCCCTGTGATCTTAAACCAAATCTAGTATGCGTTCTGCCAGTCAGCCATGACTACTTTGGCTAGGCAAGGTCACCGTGGACTCCCAGGCTGATAAACCCTGAGATAACACAAGTTGTTATTACAATGTGCAAGCCAGTCTTGCTTCCTCATGCCACTATCACGGCTCTCAGCAGGGCATAGTGAACTTGCTTCAGAAACTAAAGCTAACCGTATTCACTGAACTGCACCATTAGAGCAAGGCAGAATACAAAATAACTGCTGGCTCTCAGTCTATTTCTTTTCAGCTTCTCCAGCACAGTAACACTTCATGGGGAAGCTGCGACACACACGGCAATGACCATGCGGTAACCTTACTCATCCCACTTCCTCACTAAGGCCAGAGTTTTAAGTCACTACTTCATACCTTTTCTTGGAAATAAGTACATATTTATAGGTCATAGCAGGTTCTATAGCAGATTATCACCGACAGACACATGCACTGCTGGCGGAGAAATCCGAAGTTGCAGGCGCTGCACTCACCCATGCAGAGGAAGTGCCCGACCTGCACCCGCCGGTGCTGCAGGGACGCGCACGTCAGGAGGAAGCAGAGCAGGTGGAAAGCAGCCAGCCCCAGCAGCCAGGGCTCGGACCAGTCCGTGCTCTGCGGGCAGAGAGAGAGCGGGTTAGGCAGCGGCGGGACAAGGGGCGTCACCGGGCGGCGACAGCGGCCGAACACGGCCGGTGTGGGTCACGGACCGCGCCCCGCAGCCCCCCCCACCAGGCTCGGCAAGGAGCGCGCCCCCAGCAAGGGCCTCCCCCTTCCCCGCCGGACAGCCCCGCTACCCCGGGCGGCCGCACTCCCCCTCACCGCCAGCACGGCAGACAGCCCCGGCGGGCCGCGCACCGGCGGCTCCATGGCGGCGGCGGCGGCGGCGGCGGCGGCGGCAGCGCTGGTTCTCGCGAGACTCTGGCGGCCGCAGCTTCGCCTGCGGGGCGATGGCGGGAAGAGGGCTGCGGGGCCCGCGGCGGCCCCTCATTGCCCGAGGCGAAGGGACCGCCGATGGTTTGGAGCACGGGCCGAGATGGCTCCGCACACCCCGGTGGCTCCTTCTCCTGGGGGTGGCCGACAGGAGCAGCCCTGGCTCTCCTGAGCAGGCAAGGAGCTCTGGCCGCGTTTTCAGCGTTTGCCGACGGGAGGCCAGCAGTGTCACCATGTGCTCTGTGCACTCCCGCTGGACTCGGCGCTTTGGGTCGGTGGCCCAGCACTGGTGTTAGCTTTTAGTCTCCTCTCGGCAACATCCAGAGGTGGCTTTAGCGATGGAAGTGCAAGAAAAAAAGAGCTTTAAGCCCAGTTGGGAGTTCTTTAAAAACAAACGCAGTTGAGCTCTCCAGGCAGGAACTTAAGTCAAATGAAAACCACTTCTCTCCCAAGTAACGCGCACCGTGACCCCCGCCCACCTCGAGGGGCAGTGGGGCTCCCTTATGTTCTCGCCACTACAGCAGAGGTCAAGGACCCTTTTTTTTTAGTTTTGGAAGTTGAAAAAAAAGTAAAATATTACAATGGACAGGGAACAGGACGCAGGTTAAACTTCTAATTTATAATTCCAGTTCCTAAATGCATCTAGGTCTGGAAGAACCAACTACTCTTAAGACTGCACTTATAGAGCATTTCAAATTCAGACTCCTAACAATGAAGCCAAATCTTATCTAAAGAATTAGATCTGTTAAACAAACAGTATTTTAGTAAATATCTCCACATTATACTTTCATTTTTTTAATGACATTTTAGTTTATCATGATAAACTAGGGCTTCAGTTTATCGTATGATAAAATAGGGCAGCCCCTCACCTCAAAAAAGCTTTAGCTTTTTTTTTTTTTCCAAATGTTTTGAAGTGTATGTGTAAGTAAGTACTACAGATACTGTTTTATTTTCATTTACTATATAGCCAGATATGGGTCATCAGAGCTGGTCTCTCTTCACTGTCACACTGCTGCAATTTAACATGAGATACCTGAAACCGAGGATTTTTTTCAACAAACTGCTCATGAGCCAGCAGTATGTCCTTGTGGCCAAGAAGGCCAAAAGTATCCTGTGGTGCATTGGGAAGAGCATTGCCAGCAAGTCACAGGAGGTGATTCTGTCCTTCTGCTCAGCCCTGGTGAGGCACATCTGGAGTGCTGTGTCCAGTTCTGGGCTCCTCAGGATAAGAGAGATGTGGAGCACCAAGGGTGGGTCCAATGGAGGCCTACAAAGATGATTAAGGGACTGGAACATCTCTTTGTGAGGACAGGCTGAAGGAGCTGGGCCTGTTCAACCTCGAGAAGAGGTGACTGGAAGGGGACCTCATCAATGTCTGTCAGTATCTGAGGGGAGATGCCAGGCTCTGCTCAGTGGTGCTCAGCAAAAGGACAAGAGGCAATGGGCAGAAACTGGTGCACAGGAAGTTTTACCTGAATATGAGGAAGAACTTATTAACTGTGTGGGTAACCAAGCACTGGAACAGGTTGCTCAGAGAGGCTGTGGAGTCTCCATCCCTGGGGATATTCAAGAACCATCTGGACACAATCCTGTGCAGTGTGCTGTAGGATGACACTGCTTGAGCAGGGTGGTGGGACCAGATGACCCACTGTAGTCCCTTCCAACCTGACCCATTCTGGGACTTGTCTGGACAGTGTTACAGCTAATAATAAATTTTTGTGTTTTGTAAATGAGGAATGAGTTTTGTGTAATTGCTCAGTAAATGACTTCAGAAACTATCTGCAATACCTGAAGGGCTTCAGTGAATGCAGGATGCAGTCACTTAACTATATGAGTGGAATATGCTGGTCAGTGAAAAATCTGTGATGCAGACAAAATGAGTAGATGAGAAATTATTGGCTTACTATGGCTACAACATGCTGAATTAAAAATTCATGTGGCTGTTACTGTCAGCCACTGTAGCATCAGTGGAAACTTTCCTATAGGGAAATAGGAGTTGTTTCTTTAAGACTCACTAAGATAAAGTCAATAATGCTGTTTGTCAGCAGATGGTAGCAGATACATAAGTATTGCCAGATCTTTTGTGTGGTATATGTTCTCTTTATTTTTAGTGGAGAATGAAATCTGAACAGAAGATATTTAAAAAGCAGTGAACAGTTACATTACTCTTTTATAGGGAAAGAGTCCTTTTATAGCTCCTTTGCAGAACCAGTATGCTACAATTATAGTCTAATTTTTAGAATACTCTACTAACCCTAAGTATATGGTACCAAAAATAATTAAATAGAAATGTGGTTGTTCTCATTATTACAAGTAACTTAAGTAGTTTCTAAAACTCACTCTCAGTTTTCTGTTGCAAGATTCAGATTCCTATGTAACTTTCTTCTGCACTACAGTATTATCCAAGCAGTTTGGATGAAAGATAAAAAAAAAACCTGGTTGGTAAAAGGGTATTTTTTTTCCTTTTTAACAACAGAAAAACTTCATGTACTTTACATAGGAAAGTATCTAAAATCAGATATTTATGTTGCTGAAAAAACAAGCTGGCTGGTAAAAGCCTATCTACGATAGGGTATCCCAAATTTAAATGCTAAATTATGTTCTTAGTCATAGCCCTTACATGCATGTTTGTTAGCAGATTATATTTTCCAGTACTAGAGACCACATGGGAGTGCCTGTTATAGTTCCTGCTGAGGGAAATGCAACTCTGATTCTGCAGGAGAAGATGCGAGAAGGTGTGTGAGTGAGTGAATAGGGCAGCTCCTCACCTCATCCGTCAAGGCAAAGACACAAGGTGACCACTGTGGGGTTAGTGACAGGTACTGACAGCCCAATTTCTGTGCTTTGTAACATCCCACTGCAGAGTTCTGCTGTGGGGACAGGGACTGCTCATCTCTGCATCTCCTGCCTGTCTTGCAGCCTGCTCCTGTGGAGTTGTGTGTTACACTGACTCTTCAATAGTCTTTGTGGAGCTTTGGGAGTCATGAGCAGCTTCACTATGAAAACAGGCTGAGCCTGGGAGAGGAATTGGGATAATTATTATTGCTGTGGTCACGTAATTTTTATCTGCTCTGAAGATTTTGCTTATATTCATGGTTGTGCTCAAAAGCTGTCTTAAATTTGCATTTGCTTCCCAATCCAACAGAAGTGAGCCTGAGTCTGGTTTACTCAGTTTAATACATGTTTCACTAAAGTCCTTCACTTTCCCTGTCCTTGCCATTGTAAAATAATCATTTTTGAGTGGTTCCGTTATTTTTTGCAGCTGCTGTCTCTTTTATCTTTTTATAGTACCAGCTTTTATTGGTCATGATGTGCTTGGAAAGTAATAATAATAATCATAGCATTGTAAAGACTTCTTTAAAGATAATATTTAAAACTGACTGGATTGTTTAATGTATGTAATTTGTGATTTTCAGGTTTTAGATAATTGATGCCACTTCATCTAAGCTTGAGGTTACCCCTGCTTTTGAGAATGAGTTTGACTGGATGACCTCCAGAGTTCTGACCTATATTGTTCTATACTTTTTGATTTCTCAGGAATATGGACTGGGACCAGCTGGCTGGGAAGCAGCACTGCTGAGCACATCCTGGGAAGCCTGGGGGATGCAAAAAGCTGAACATAAACCAGCAGTGTGACCTGGCAGCAAATACTGTCAGCAGTTTCTTGGCTGTATTAACAGCACACCCAGCAGATTAAGGGATTCAGCATTGATCAGAATAGACCTGTATCTACGTTTGGATACTTCAAATATAAGGACAGTAGAGCTAAATGGTGAAAATTCAGCAGAGAGCTATCAAAATACTCAGTGAGTTGAAGAACTTGTTGTGGGGCAGGGGCTGAGGGAGCTGAGCTGGTTTGGCCTGGCAAGAGGTGTCTCTAGGGGAAACCTAGTAGCAGCCTGACAGTGCTTGTGAGGAGCTTGTAAAAAAGATTGTACCACCTTATAGTGTGGTGTGAGAATGAGGGGCAATGCACCTAAAGTGAAGCTAGAAGTTTGGGCTGGATAAAAAGAAAATATTTTTCCTCATGAGGACAGTCAAACAGTGGAAAAGGTATCTGAAGAGGTGGGATGCGTCTTTTTTGGGGATTTTTAGGACCTAGTTGGGTAAAACACCGAGCAACATGGTCTGGCCTCGTAGTGAGGCCTCTAGCTTTGAGCAGGAGGTTGAAATGAATTTTTAGGGTCCCTTCCAACCTGAATTGTTCAGATTAAGTGATTCCACAACTTACAAGGAGAAAAAACAACTTCCTAGTAGTGTTTACTAAACAATATTGTTTTAGCTTGGAAGTGAAATAAATGCTTTTGTGTGTTTTTTTTCAAAATCTTATTCCCTTAACTTCCTCTCTTTCATTCACTTTCTGTCAGGGCTTTTTTTCCTCATTGCAAAGTAGCTTCAGGCATCTTCATGCTTACTTTTCTTCCTCTGCTATTCTCAGACAGTACACACAGTCTGAAATATAAATGTCTTTTTTTTCTCTACCTACTAACATGACCTCCTGTTAAATTATTCCACTAATCCCAACAAAGATTTCAGAATCCTTTCAAAGCCTTACTCTATTCTGGCAAAGCAACCAGATTTTATTCCTGTTGAGATCTTTGTTCAGTCAGGGTAGAAGAGGCCAAGTGTAGTTGCAAGCAAAAATCAGTGCTGACAGTCTCAACTCCTGTTCTTAATTATATACTTTATTGTCTCTTTGACTCATTCTGAAGGGTTCTTCTCATGGAATTGCTGCATTGATGGTTTTTCATTTCAGAAATACCACCTTGTGTCGTTCCATGGGATGGTATGGAAATTAGGCATCTCTACATTTCTTTGATGTGTGACTGCATTGCACCCGACACAATGAGGTGCATTTAAGTTGCAATACAGCTATTGTAAGAAAAGGGCAAGAAGGAATAGAAGTATCTGGGATGTGCAGGGCAACTTTCATGATTGTATCTGATCCGATAGCAGAACTTCAGGTCAGCATTGTCTTTTCTTCTTCAGGGCATGCTCTTAAAGCACATCCCAACCACTCCTGCCTGTTATTCTGAACACATAGAGGAAGTACAAGCTGCAGGGAGCTGAAGAAGCAGGATCAGCACAGGAGACATTTTTTTGAACATGTCGTTGTTGTGAGAGATCTCTGCCTTTTCATCTCTGAGACTGAACACTTGATACAAATTATGCACTTTGAGGCTCCTGCTGCTTCTTGCTTATCATCATTCTCTAATGAAACGAGAATGAAGCGTGGCAAAATGGTGGTAATTTGTCAAGAGACAGACAAGAGTCAGAAAGCCAGCATATCCATCTGTTGATCCTGGAGCTACCCATTGTGGTCGTTCCTCTGAGTCGATCACGGGGTGGTGGAAAGCCTGGCTGCAGAGCCCCTAATGTGATCGAGGGGTTACCGCACACTTGGCCACTCCTGCCCTCTTCCGAGGTTTGCCAGGTAGTGGTGATTGCAGCCGTGGGGGTAAGGCTGCAGAAAAATACTTCCACGAGGATCCAAGGCAAAAGCAAGAGAGAGGCCAGTTGTATGCTGTCCAAAGGAGGCTTTATTCCAAGATGGGAGCAGGGACAAGTGGCAAACAGAAAGGGCTCCGGCTCGGGAATAGAAAGGTTACAATCTTAGGGGGTTGGGACTTGAAACAACCAATGGATGAACTTCAGAGGAGGGGTGAGGGATTCCAAAGGACCAATGGAAGAAAAACAGGGGAGGAGAGAAGCCTGAGGGACCAATCAACTCAGGGAATTAGGATGATTGACAAGGAACTGTCTCAAAGAAACTGGGTGGGACAGGGGTAGGGGGCAGCACTACTTAAAATTGACAGGACTATATAAAGGAAACAGGGCAGGAACAGGGACACTGGCACCTTGATTGGCATGCCAGTGGTGGGAAACTTTGGGATAAACTGTCGCTGCCCTTTCTTGTTGCCCTGATGGTTCTTCTGGAGTCCCGGCTAGCCCCGGAGAGCGGGGGCTAGAGGGCGGCAACGGCGTGTCACACTTGCAGAGGTGCAGCACCCTACAGTGGAGCAGGATCAGTTGAGCAGGGAGCGACGATGAGATCCAGCAAAGGAAGACAGAGGAGACTCTTGCTTGTCTTAAATCTGTCCCAGTTTATTCCAACACAAATTAAAAGGGAAGTAACCAGTACAAGGGCAGGCAGACAAGAGCCCCGAGCACTGCTGGCTCGGGATTTTAAAGAGTTGCCACCCACAGGGAGGCAATCACTAACAAACCAATCAGAACACACTGTGGGAGGGGTACCAGGGATTACAGCATCGGAGCGGAGCAAATCGCAGGGTAGGAGGGAGGGGGGCAGGTCACATGCCCCAATGGGGCGTCGAGGAGCGAGGGGGACCCCTGCTGGGTAGAGGGAAGGTGATTGGTTGGGGTTTTGATGGACAGGGATCTTTCTAGAACAAAGGGTGGGGGAACTCTGAGAGACTGGGCTAAACCAAACCCAAAAGGAGGGGACAGTGTAACTGACAGGGACTCCAGCAGGAGGGGAGGGGGGATTAAACCATTACAAACACAAAAAGGGGTGAGGGCTGAACCATTCTACAGAGCACAACACAACAATAAACAACTTGGGGTGAACCATTCTGAGGGAGACAAATGGGGGTACAAAGGAATGAACCATTATCAACTACCTAACATTAAACTTCTTACTTTTATAACAGACAACCAAAGAAACTTAAAAAACAGAACACCACAGTCCATGGTTGTGTTTTCTGATGTTTTGTCTGTTCCATCTCCTCGGCAGTCCATAGTTCCATTGGTATAATGCGTCCAAATGGCTCAGACCATCTGAGCACTTTAGTTAAGATCTGATTTTTTGGATAGAGAAATTGACACACATAAATTATATACTTTCAAGTACAACAGTAATTGCTAAAGTGTAAACATTTGTTCATTTAACATGTGACAATATTATCACAGCTCCTATCAGCTCCTTAATATCTGTGAGCTAAAAGCATATGACGTGAGAATATTCACATTTTGAAATTTTCTGGTACAGGTGTGGGAGCTCCACTGCAACATCTTGCATCAGAAAAGTTGAGAAGCAGTCAGTTACTCCTCCTCCAGCTTTTTTGCCGTTTGAAGTTTTACAGATTCATAGGTTATTCCACAGTGCCATTCCCTCATAATTGGTGGGAAATGTTTCTAGCTGTATTCCTGACTGGATGGGGGTGTTGCTGTGGTGATGATGTTTTGAATTGTTCACACACTGCTCTTCAATGTGTGATATATGTATTTTAATTCAAGGTTATCTCCCATAATACCACACCAGTGCTGACAAGTCTACTGTTGGGAAGGTTATGACAGAGGTTTTAGGTACTATTCTGTACATGGATTTTATATGACCCTTCTGTGTCAGAGATTCAGAATCTTTAAATCATCAGAGATTTTGAGTTCTGAGTATTTCTCAGTTTTGTAGGTGTCTGTGGTAGGGACAGAGATTTGCAACTCCCCCATGAGCTGAGATGTCATCTTTGTACAAGGAATTAACCTGTAGATAGATCTTTGAGGCACTGAAAAAGGAAATGTGTGAGAGATAAATCAGCAAAAACATTTAGGAAGCTAACTAACACAGCATACCTGGAAAGCCTGTGAGAAAAGTCAAGTTGTACAAATTCCAGGTCAATGATGAATGCAAGAAGGAGACCACATAGAATATTTTGGGCAAAGATTAATTTTTAGAGATACAGACAGAAGAATTGCAGACCTAACTTTTGAATTCTTAGTTGCAGGCATATTGTTTGCAGTTAGAGGATTGTGTGATATTTGGAGAGTGAAACACATAAAACTGTGTCTGTTTTTAAAATTGCAATTAGCTGAGAAGCACTGTCATAGGAGTGGTTGTACATAGAGCATGTTGAAGACCTTTACAGTGCAAAAGGTAACCAGTTTCAAATTGAGAGTTGTGGGGTTGAGATTGGAAAAGTCCATGTTCTGTTCTGTTCTGTTGAAATAAAGGAATTCAGCAGAAAATATGTATCTGTCCAGTAACTATATCCAGTACTTCCTTCCTGGAGAAGTATTCTACAACTGCAGATCCTCTCTCCAGGTCCATCCTCCCATTTTTATGTTCTGTGTCCAGTCTTTCCATGCCCTGCTTGTACCATAAGCAGTACTGCCAGAGAGTAAAGTAGTAGTCATTTGTTTAAAAAGAGAAAAAAAAGAAAAAAAATTATCCGCTGCAGTGCCTTTTTGTAGCAGCGTTTTCCATCAGTGTCAGGGCAGTGGAAAGCCCGGTAGCAGAGCCCTGTGTGCCACTGACCAGCTGCTACTGTGCATGGGTTGGGCTTGCAGGCAAGGTGCTCCCCACGAGGGTCCCAAAGTAAAAGCCAGAGAGAGGCCAAGTGTGGGCAGTTCCAAGAGGTTTTATTCTCGCCCGAACGGGAGCAGAGGCAAATGGCCCCGAGGCAGGCTCGGGAAGGGGTTTTACAAGATACAGTAACCAGGGGTTGGAACACAATACAACCAATGAACTTTAGGGGAGGGATGAGGGACAACGGGGAGCAAATGGGAGAGACACAGAGGTGGAGAGAGGCTTAGGGGAGGTATCAGCTGTGGGGATTGGGATGACTGGCAGGGAAGGTTCTCGAAGGAATAGGGCAGGGCAAGGGTGATGGATAGGGGTAGGGGCAGCACTTTTTGAAATTGACAGGGCTCTTTTAAGAAACTTGAGACGAGTAGGGAGATTGACACCACTGACAGGCATGTCAGTGGCGGGAGCATCTGGGAGTAAGCAACTTAGGAAGGAACCGCTCTGAGGAGCAGGAATGGGGGTACAACGGAACAAACTGTTATCAAACTAACTAACATTGAATAACTAATTATTCATAAAGCAATCAAATAAACTTAAAAACACAACACCACACCTTTTGGTGGCATCCTGGAAAATACAAAATGAGAAAGAAAAAAGCACAGCAGAGGAGAGACAATGACAAAATATGGAAACCCCTGGGGCACCACTAAAAATCTATTCTGGAGTCTGCATTATCAATTAAAGGACAATGCTTCTCTGTGTGCTTGACCCCACACACAGCAATATGAGGAATGGCAACATTCACCCTTTTGCAATGTACATTGTAGCATCCTTTCTTTGTTACTGCTGTTTTCTCTGGTGTCAAATTTACCTTGCTTAAAAACAGGCTGTCCTAATACATTGCCAGATGCTGTATGAGTATGAGTAACACACATTCACAGAGGGACAGGGAGAGGAACTGTTTCACTGTTGTCCTAATGGAAACAAATAAATGTATGATCATAGGGAAGTAGCTGCTCTGCCTTCCTTGCCTCTTATCCCTGACAGAGTCAAACTACTGCATGGCTTCACTGTGTCATTAGCTCTTGCTAGGAGAAAGATGCAGGCAGAGATCTTTTTCATTAAAGATTAAGTCTAGGCTTTCACCACTAGCAGTAGATAGGCAATCTTCCAGATGTCGTGAACCACTGGAATTAACTGTCTCTCACCAGTACAATATTGAGTCAAAGTCAGGGCTCTAGCATTATCAAATCTCTTCTGCTTCAAAAATGCCCTTGTGGAGACTCCAGGATATTGGGATATTCTCACTTGGGAAGAGTGAGAACATCTTTTCCAACACCTTTGAATATCTCTCAAGAGGGTCCTCTGGTCTCTTCCAAGCTTCAGAGACTTCGTGTTGAGTAGTGCATAGCCTTGTTTTTCTTCTCACACACAAAATTCTTCAGTTCCCTGTAACAGAGATGGATTTTCCTGGGTTTAGCAGACTTTAGCTTCTATCCCTATTTTTCAAATATTGCCTTCATTTTAATTTTAACTTCATGCAACTTTGATTTGGTAGGGTGGGACTCTGCAGAAATGGCCTTGTGACCTTTGCAGACTGCTATCAGATCATTCAACCTTACAATGCAATTTTTGGTCCTTTCAGTGACTGAACTCACAAGAATCAGGGTGGTGACCCTCCAATAGCTGCCCTTGTTTTTGTTTTCTTGAACTGAAGATATAATGACTGTATAAGAGCACTTGCATTGATGGGTTAGATACTGTCTTAAGAGTTGTCCTCTTTGGAAGTAGAAAAGCCATGTTTTGTGGGGCTTTTTTTGTTGGTTTGTTTTGCTTTTTTTTTTTTTTTTTTTTTGTTGTTGTTGTTGTGGGTTTTTTTTTTTTTTTAAGAGGTCTGTAAGCTTGTGACTGGTCTCCTATTACTTTCCGGCTCATTTTGGATTTCCTTCAACTACAGAGGAAGGACAAGGCATATAAATATTTCCAGATCTGTTGCTTGCAAATAGCAGGATTTCAGAGTTGCTGAATTCTTGCTTTAAAGGCTGTACTTTGTGTCCCCAGTAACCCTGGTACTCTGGATTGCATCTCAGTGTGAAGCTTTCTGCTTAGTTCAGGAGAGAAACCACAATGTGTGCACAGGCTGCGTGCCCGAAGTGTGCTCCTTGTAACTCCAGGCACGGATACTCAGCACATTCATACCTAGGAGAAATTATGCTGCTCAGTAAACCGTTAATGTAGATTCACCTTAACTATTCCTGTTAAGTATGTTTTCCTTAGCTAATTAACTCAGAAATTCGTCCTCACTGGAGAAAAAAAAAGACTTCTAGGGGTAGTCTGAGGAAGAAGGCCTAAGGCAGAAGGTTGAAAATATCTGTGAGACTTTCTTTCCATGGAAACATTCAGAAAGCTGTTTCATTTAGCTTGTTTCTGTTTAAATTGAGGGAATGAAATACTTGTCTGTGTGTTTGATAGTTTATTTGATCTGTTTAACATATAAAGGAAAATACAAATAGTAGTTTTATTATCTGTTAACTACTAGTTTGCTGGTGGGTTTTTTTGCAGATATCAGAGCATTTTTAAAGACTTACCTCTAGTTTTGGTGGGTTTTATTTAGTGCTGTTACAAACCTAAGGTTGTTACAAGAAAACCTTCCTTTTATGGACAGTGAACTTTATGCATTAACTGCTACAACATTTTTGTTTGTCAGCGTCCAGTAGCAGATTCCTAGGGAAGAATATAAGAACAGGACAATCAGATAGTGATACTTGTCCAATAAATTCTCTCTGTATTTTGCAGCTCTTTGCTTTGGAATATTGAGAGCTGGAAGAAATTGTCTGTGATTGAGATTTGAACTGAAGTTGCTAAAGGCACAGTGCAAAACATTAACCAATTCCCGGTGAACCAATTCCTGGTTTAAAGAATGTTGGTGTCCAAATACACGTGCAACAAACCCGATATCGCTCAGCTGGCTGTGAGTCCAAGGGTACTTCAGTGCTCAGAGGAAGAAGAGGAGGAGAAACTGGCGTCCAGCACCGTTTTCCTGTTAAAAAGGAGCGGCAGGTGGCGCTCTGACTTTGCTTTTCCTCGGGACGTCGCTGTTTCAGGAGCACTGGAGCAGTATTCGCAAAACATTCCGATGAAGGAAGTTTTGTTCTACCGATCCTCATCATAATAAAAAGCCCAGCGCACCTCTTAAGTGTATGGAACAACGCCTATGCTTCCCACAGGCATTGGTAATTGCTCTTTTAGCCCCTACTGCTAAATATTTTTTGTGGGTACAAAGACGCTGCAGACTTCTGCAGACTTCCCTTACTTGTCAGGGAAAAATGCAGGCAGGGTCTTTTACCTTAAAGGTTAGGAAGGCAAAAAAATGTCATCACTAAGACTTAAAAACTGTGTTGGGCATCTCTGTGGTGTCTGCTATGAACCAACACCTAGTGCAAGTTTTTCTGTCCCATGCACAGTCTGCTGTGCTGTGCAGAGAAACAGCATCTGCTTTGGTTCATTTAGTGCTGTGTCCTACAGCTGTTCCTGCTACCAGTATGAAAAGAAGTCTGTATTTGGAACATGGGAGGGCTGGTGCATAGGAGGGCAGCAGCCAAGTGACTCTGAGCTTTCTAGCCATGCCGTACATACAAAGCTAATCACTTATTGTGCTTATCTGTTAGCACCCTATGACATGCTTTTACTAAGCAGAATTTCTCTGTAGTGTGCTTGATCACTGCTGCCTTCTAAGCACATTTATTAACCTAAGAATAGTTTGAGATTTATAGGGACAATGAAGTTCTGATCAGATTCTGAATACTTCTAAATTCTGCCATGCTCCCTGGTGCAACTTAAAATGTAGACCCCAGTAGCACTTGGTTTCTTTGTTGAGAGTGGCTCTGGAGCCTCAACTAGCTGCACAGAACTGGAGACTGTCCATGTGATGATGTGATGGACAGTAGAATTCTGACATAAAAATTAGTTTCACAAAGGAGGGAAGACCTGACTTTCTTTCCAAGAAGAATGGTTGCATTTTTTAAGTAAGCAGTTAATTCTCCTTTACTTTCCTGATTTTGAATATATAATGCTCAAGTGTTTGGCTAAACCAGGTTTTGGCCATTGCCATCTGTTAGGTGAAAGCAAATTACTACAGAGAGGTGCTGTTGGGCTGCATTCACAAGAATTCAAGTTCCTTGTATTCTCTAAACACTCATGATGATAGTGTAGGGAGAAACTGCCCTAAAAATGACTGGAGTAATTAACGTCTTTAGGAGGAGGAAAGTTTTGGTAAAGAATAGGTTAGCATGCTGAGCACAGTAGAATAAGAACTAGGGTTTACTTTGGGGATGGACATGTGCCTCTCCGGCTTATTGAGATGCATTTGAAGATTATGGAAAATCCTGCATGAAACCAGTCTTGTTGAATTCTTGTATGCATTGTCAGTGGGATTTGTGCTGAAGTGCAGCCTGACCTTTCTGTATGCCCATTTCCCTGTTCAGGGAATGTTCTGGTAGGAAGAAAAGTTCAGTCTGAGTATGTGCCCAAATTTAGGCAATATGCAGTCATGGAAAAATAAAAATCCTAGAACTTAAGTGCGCCTGCAAAATGGGACCAGAAACTTGTATACATTAAGTTCTGCTTGGTGGTTTGGGGTTTTTTTCTGTATTTGTTTGTTTGGTTTTGTTTTTTGTTTTTGGTGTTTGTTTGTTTTGGTTTTGGTTTTTTTTCTGTGATAGCTAAATGTTTGTTTTGTAAATTGAAGAAGTGTGAAGAGACTGCTGTTAATGACTCCTGATTTAAAGAGTCTTCTATTATGAACAGTGAAAATCTGTGTTAGTTGCAAGCACCAAAGACATGAAAAAAGTGCCTGGTCATAGGCATTAAAAAATGGACTTCTTTAGGACTTCTAATTAATGTTTCTGTGGAAAAAAATAGATAAATAAAAAGCATTTTATGGACCATATCTGAATGTTACTGGTTGAATAAGCAAGCAACAAAAGAACAATGGAGTTTTCAGGTCTTCACATTTTCTTGGGAAACTATGAATAGTTTGGCAGAAAGAAAACCCATAGTAAATAGAAGAAAATACTAAGATAGACTGCAGTTCCCTTGAATTGACATGACTGTAAGCAATCTTAGTGATAACTTGTATAGCGTAATTAGTGGATTCACAGTATAATGATTAATGGGAGATGCAAGGCTGAAACAATTTTAGTAATTAAAATGTTTAAAAACAGTTAAGATATTTGCTACATGTTTGACAATGAAAATGAAATAATAACTGATAGGTATAATATTAAGGGAAAACTCAATATCAAAAGAAAGTTTTAGGCATGGGAACTTGAATTGCAATGTCAGAAAATAAGAACTATTGACTTACTGTATTGATTTTTTTAAAAATGTGTGTGTGCATGAAAATTGGTGCACTTGGGGTTCTCTGCTAACAAGAAAGTTTGAGAGAAAAGTGTTAATTACAGAAAACACTTTTTTCTTACAAATGTCTGCTGGAAATAAGAACTGTTCATTTAGGCTGTTCTAATAAGAGAGGTTTGACTATAGTAGCTGAAGGGGGCAGGACTACCAAAAGCTTTGCAGGCAATTCACTTTTATGGGAACTGTGTGCAAGACCTGATTTTACTATTTCTCTCTAACTGCTCTCTTTAAGAAGATTTGTTTGGGGATAAACCTAAGGAGGAAGAGTCCAGTGTAGGGCATTTGCTAAGTAAACACTAAATGCACCTTTTCCAGACAGATGAGTAAGCAGCATGTCCAACTGATGTTCCTACACAGTCAGGGTTATGGGGATTTTCAATTTTACAGAGTTTTCTATGTATTTGAAAGTAAAAAATTGGCTGAACCTTGTTTAGTCACCCACCTACAACATGTATCTCTAAATACTGGAAAATCACTGGTCTAGGGAAATGATGAGTTTAATTAAGGATTTTGAAAATGGCAGTGTTCTCTCACACAGTTTTTTAAATTTCAATTGAATGCTATCAATGTGACCTCTCCGTCTCTGGATATTTTCAAAACTTGAGTGGACAAGTGTAGGTACCTGGTTTGTGATATTTGGGTATGGGGCTGAGATCCAGCCTCATCCCCAATGGGCCTCAGCTGTGGAAGACAGGTGAACAGCATAGAATGTAATGAAGGACACAGGTGTGATGCATAAACCATGAGAAGTAGAAAAGGGTTGGGCTTGAGAAGCAGGAGCAGGAGATGTTTGCCCATGTCTGTAGTTGTTTGAGGCTTGTGATGTTCCTCTGTCTGGGCAGACAGGCTGAAGCCTCCTGACAAGGTATGGTGTTTTTCTTGATTATTATGTGTTGTGGCTATCCCAAATGTGATCTATGTTGTGGAGTATGCTGTGACAGACAAGGCTCTGAGCAACATGACCTAACCCTGAAGTTAGCCCTGCTGACAGTAGGAGGTTTGATTGGATGGCCTCCATGGTCCCTTCTTTTGTAAAATTTAGAATTATTGTGAAGATTCAATTTCAATTATTAAAATACCTATTAAAAATTAAAATTGTGACATAAACTCTTGGCGTAAGGCATATATAACATTTTTTTCATAAACAAATACTTTAAGAATTTTTCTCCTAAATTTTTTTGAATGAGAAAAGTCCTTTCTGCAGAGTTATATATTTTCCTTCACCTTGATGATGATTAGTGTTTCTTGAATAAGTTTTTTTTTTTTTGAAGAAAAGACTTCCACAGCCAAGTCAATACCCACGAATCTGCCTGTTAGTCATTAAATATTCCATTTGCTTTCCATGCATATCCTAATTATTTTCCACTTTATATATATATATTTTAGAGAACACTTTTCATATGCAGGGAGAGGGTTCAATAATTTTTTTTGTGATACATTTGGAAATACCACAAATTCATACCAAGGGACTGTTCCCAAAGAAGCCATTTAGGAGTTAGTGTCTGAGAAGGGGTGGGGGCAAAGACTTTGGTGAGGACACCATGCAGCTTCAGGCCCTTCCAGGAACAGATACCAGAGGAGGAGGAGCTGGCAGGGTGACAGCCATGAGACAGCTTCTTCAGCCTCACCAAAGAGCCTTTAAACAGGTGTGTGTGCTCAGCTTTGAGAACATGCAGTTTCTGATAATCCTGTTGAAATGTGTCATGACAGTTACACCCACTGGGTCACCTCAGCAATTGATCAGACACATGAGGTCTTGGCAGTGCCAGTCCAATGTGGATCAGTTCCTCAAAACACTGGTAGACTCAGAGTTTGAATAGAGCCTAGACGCAGATTAAGACTTTCCCAGTCGTTCAGAGTCTAGGCTGAGAAATTCTTGGCATCATTTTAGAAATTGGGAGGCTTTTATAATAGATAACACATTAACTAGGAAACAACTCTGGCAGTTCTTAAGCACCACTTCTACTGAAGTCAAATGTTGCCACTCATAATAGCAAATGCTGTTTAGGATTACACTTAAGAATTACATTGGAAAGGCTGTTATGGGAAGTGAAAATAATTTATATAAAAAATTGCCATGTTAAAGCAGAAGGAACAATTCAAAAACGAAGTCTATAAAAGCTGTTCCGGCAGTTTTTTATCATCAAGACGAAGTCAGTATCACTGTCAGTTCAGAAAAAGTTACGAATTACAGTGTATTTTGTAATGTTACACAGTGTCACCCAAAGGCAAACAGTACAACCCAAACGTACACTGAGACGATGACAGATTGTAATTACTAATGCTTCATCCTGAATAAACCCACACATTCTCTTCTTTCCTTGTAATGAGAGGGTAGTTCTGAATTTTCTTGGTGAGGAGAAGGCATGCACCAAAAGTTATTTATTTCTGCTAGCTTGCCTAAAACAAGCTCAGTGCTGTAAGATTTAAAGCAGAAAGCTATGAAAAAACACAGGAGAGGAGATGAGCACAATGTGAAGAGCTGGCATGCACCCCTTTGTCTACTGTGTCTGGTATTCATAGTACCCCAGTTTTGGTTGTTCCATCATTGTGAGATGAAGTCATAAAGCGTTACAAAATTGATTTTTTTCTATGATAATTTTAATAGGTTACTGAGAACTGGATGCTGTTGTGTTTTAAAGTAACAGCTTATCAAATGAAATGTAGTGTAGTGCTGCCAGCTCTTCATTTTTGCAGAGGGCACACAGATTAATATTAGCTTTTAAAATTTTTACACATTCTAGTACTAGACAGATACTGGTACTATTTCACTGCTAAAGGAGTTCAGAAACATAAGAGGCACTAAGACATTTGGGGCAAGATGAAGAGGAGGTGGCAAAAGCCGGAATGTGGCACACAGGAGGTGAAGAGAAGGAAGCAAAGGGAAAGCATTCTTAAAGGACTAGGACAAAGGGCCTAGAAACAAAACCAAATCCAAAACCAAAAAAAGACAGAAGCATTAATGAATTAAAAAGTAGCTATCCCATGGGTGATTTTCAAATATATGCAACCCTCCAGAGCTGCCAAATACCAAAGAGAAGAATAATTTGAACAGAAATAACCTGGGTAGAGAGAGCTATGGCCTCAACCAGGATGACCCATATACTGCTGTGTTGCAAGATTTTTCCTTTGTCAATAAAACTGACACTTTTGGAAACCTTCATTTTGCATAATCATTCACTTTTCCATGGTCAAGCACTGTGATGGGTTGACTACGGCCAGCTGTCAGCCACTGTCATTCCCAGTCCTCGACAGGGGAAGAAAATAAGACAGAAAAACCTCAAGAGGCAAAATAAAGACAGGGAGATGAATTACTTAACAATTATCAGCAACGGTAAAACCGACTCACATTCAGGAAAATTAATTTATTATCCATTAGAGTTGCATGGAGAGAAATAAAGATGTCACTGCCCACCTGTAGCTTCTCCTGATCGGGTA
>VWZV01001657.1:0-62404 GCA_013397155.1 Irena cyanogastra | reverse complement strand
ACACTCATCAGAGCTAGAATGAGTACTCAAGAATGCCAGGTTCTCTTTTAGATCAAAATATACTCCACACCCTCTATTTGGCTTAGGGCACAAAAGTGGAATGGAGATTGCTAGTTTAGGTGACTGGCNACTTTTGGTCAAAGAGAAAAGGGACATCACCTCTCAAACAGCAGTATCTGGAACAAGGAAAGCATATTTGATATTTCAGAAAAGTAGGAGATTCAAGGTGGCAAAGATGCTTTCATCTGTGTTTTCCATGTTCAGGAGGAAATAATTTACTGCAAAAGTTAGAAGGCTTAGTTTGGTTCATTCTTCATTCTCAATGAGAAAAAAATGTCAGCTTCTAGTAGCCAGGTTTGCTAAAGTGAGGCTTAGTGTTCATCTCTAATTCATGCTTGGACATAATAACAGTATAAAACCAGTATTAAAAGTTTGTGGTAACTTGGATTGCAGCTGTCTACATCTATTAGCTAAATAGCACATGCTTCAATAAAGATCTACTATATGTATGTAATAAAACTGGATAACAATTGCAGTAGGTTCATGTGCTGTCATACACAGCAAGTCAGGTCAATAGTCACCACATTTGTTGCCTTCTGTAAAGGCAGAATTTCCTTTTTGTACAGAATTTACACAGTGATGTGGTTATGTTTGGTATTTCTCAAAGATTATGAAACAGTCCTGCAGCTCCTCAGCTACTGGTTCACTTATTTGTGTATATGGGTGTGATTCCTTCTGCTGTTTTTTCCTCTCTCCTTTTCCTTTCACCTCCTTTATGTCTGTTATTGGAGAGGAATATATGTGAACTCCTTTCTGACCTGGAAGGTTCTCTTTGCTGCCCTGTCTCCCTTTCAACCTCTATATAATGCTTTCCACTTTCCTACTATTGAAAATTCAACATTTTATACACTCAGCTTCTGTAAATTTACTTCCTGTCTGCTCCCTGCATGGGACCACAGTGTGAGTTTTATAACATTTAAAAACTCTGGTTCAAAAGAATTTTATACTTATTATACTGCAATACTATCCACTCAGCTAAATCGGGATCCATGACGCCATTGGCTGTCTGTGTTTAGGTAACAATGCATAGTTCCAAAATCATTAGAGGAGAAATAAGGAGATCAGGGGATATGAAAATAATTTAATAAAGCATAATCTAACTAATTAGATGTTGACTATGTAACACGGACTATGCAATGAAATACTTATGCCTGCATCAAGAGTGTCCTGGGAACTGAAAACGATGTATTGGTCGATGGAGTCAGTAGTTGCTAGAAATCTTGTTCAATATACATGTTAAGTTGCTATTTATGCACTTACACATCTCTGTTCTTGCTGCTTCTCAAGTGTATTCTAATTTTGACAGACATTGCCTCTCTCTCTGAGAGCTGACAATAGGGGGTGTAACTTTCTTTGCTGCCACCTTTCCCAGCTGCCTTTGATTCTTCTGCTCCACAATGTCAGGAGGAATCTGAGCTCACCTTTCTCTGATTACCAGAGCTTTGTCCCTGCACCTCATCATTGGCTTTTGCTGTGAAGAAAACAGCCTTCCTCCTACATATGAGCACCACTTCTCAGGTCAGGAATGCCGGCTCCCTAGCCATCTAAATGTATCCTAGATTTTATAGGATGTTTTTCCTTTTACAATGCATAAAACCTGAACTAAATTTTTCTAATTTGTTTACTTCTGTTTTGTTCATTTGTATGATTTTTAAAATAAGATACTGTAAAAAAAACCACATATATCTGCAAAAATGTTCAATCTATGCCTTCACCACAGCTATGCAGACTTTTTTTCTGACATAGATGATGTCAGAGAGGCAATGAATACTTGAGTACTGCTGTTGTCCTTTGTAGGAATAATACCTAGAAATGTGAATATAATTTCTTATTCATATATGCATTTTTTATACCCTGAATTTTATACCCTAGATTCTTCTCTAACTGTTAATGAAGGGTAGAAGACAATTATTTTCTTACAAGCTATATTGCTTCTTATGTCTAGTTTAGTATAGGTGACAGTGAATTCTTAATGATCATTAAACTATATCAAAAGTGTGAAGTTATGGGCTATATCTGAGCCCCAGAGGTTTTTTATCAGTAAAAAAGGTAAGTGCTTGTGCTTTGAGGGAGATATCACATAAATCTGTTAGATAAGTAGGTAGTGCAGATAAGATTTCCTTTCAATGTTAGAGTTGTCACGTATTTTATTAAAAGTTACTTTTATGGAAATAGTTGCTTGAAGAGGTACATTTGTATTTTTCCTTAAATAGAAAAAAAAATTGGGAGCCTCTTACAAATATTGTTCTCTGTGTCTGAGTCAGTGTCTCTCTGTATTTCTGAGAGAATTGTAATTTCTTGTTCTTGGAGAAAAAAGTAATGTGGAAATACCACAAAATATTCCTAGCATTAAGTTTAAGCTTGTGTAGTTTCTACCACACTAAACTGCCATGTAAATGTGACAGTTTTTAAGTGCTTATCAAAAATAGCTTGTTCATGAGATACCAAAGTGCTTGTCAATTTTTTACATTTGAAGCAATACTTTTGTAGAGTATAGCAAAAAAAAGTATGTTGGTCTGCACAGATGGCAAAATTTATGATTGAAGGATAAAAATTGCAATTATAATATCCAGTGAAGGCAGAAATTGGGGAATTGACCATATTTGTGATGTGTATATATTAACTGCTTATGTATTCTCTAGATTCATTCTTCAGCGGCTTATGTGTCTTTATCATTAAAGCCATCTTGCTGTTTTTCCTTGCACAGAGTATACAGATTAATTGTGGCATGGCAGGTTTTTCACTCCTGTTTTGGTGTTATGTCCCTCACTTATTGTATCAAGAGAACTGTATTGCTCCAAAATATTTTCAAGTTGCTCTTTACAACCAAAGCATATTTAGATTGAGCTACTGCCTTAAAATGCTATGTCAGCAAACGCACTGAGTGTAACTCTTGCACTTAGTTGTGAGGTAGTTGTTCATTTGTTGATTTTTGGTTTTGGTTTTTCTTATCAGTAGGCATACTGATACATTTTTTGTAACCCAAAACGTCAATACTACCTCTCCTTTTGCCTAACTAAAACCCCACATACAGATATGGTAGGTAAAAAAATATGCTTCTAGTCACACAGCCACATAGCCAAGATTGAAGCTCTCCTGTTAGGTTTGTGCTGGGAAGAACGGGTTAAAGCTTGGAAGACTTTTGAGAAGGATTGTAAATCACTCAAGTGACCTTGCAGTTGGAAATAACTCTTGATAAGCCTCTGAGAACCACAGTCCAGTGATCCTCTGCTTGTGTGCCTCTGCCTGGTGCTGTTCTGAGGATCCCCTCATTAGCAAGGTAAATGGAAATAAATTTATTGGTTTTGTTCTAACTGCAAGTTTGTAGCTGTTCTGGCTGCCTGCCTGTGTCAACTCATAGTTTGAAACCACACCAGTAACATCTTTAAAACTTAAGTAACTTTATAGAATTAAGTAAGTATCTGTCCCATCAGAAATGAGGCATATGTCGTGCTTTATAAATACATGAGTCAGAGTCTTCATGTCGCAGTATTTTAAATCCTTCTTCTCTTTTCTTACTGCATGGATTTCAGGTGTTTGTGTATGTTGAATTTGTGATGTTATTTGCCATTCAGTCTCATAAAGTCCTGGCACAATTCTTCTGGCAGACCACATCCTTAGCAGCCTTAGCATCAACAGCAAAGTTTCTCATCTCAGTCTTCACAGGGTTCCCTTTTTTTCCAGAAGGTTACATTTAGGAATCTACTGGATAGCCCAGGTCCCAGCACTGATCTCTGCAGAACTGTAGTGGCAAGTTTCCTCCATTCCAGGAGTTAACCATTAACTCATACTCCCTTCTCCCATTTCCTTCCCATCTGTTAATTATTTATCAAACCTAAGAGTGAAGTTCTTATTTTAAGCTTAAGCCTTCTTTTAAGGCTTAAGGTTTCTTTCAAAATAAGTCTGCTTCAGGAAACTTGGTGAGAAGCCTTTTGGAAATCCCATAGACTCTATTAACTAGATCCTCATTGCTTACTGATCTTTTTAAAGGCTTTAGAAGCTTTACCCTGTGATTATAAACAAAACCAAAGTTTGCAGTACATTTTAAAAATATGTACGATTAGGCAAGCGCCAGGTGATTACTGTGCATGGTATGTAATCTAAAAAACAGTGTTTAGACATCTGGGTCAGTAAGCTATGTTAATTACTCCTAATAAAAGGCTTTATGTCTTAACGAAGGCTTTACCATGTGGATTAATTAATTTTTCAAGGTATGTAATGATAACTGTGTAATAAATACATAGCTTATGGACTTGTAGGTGTTTATTATTATTTGGAGGCAATCTGTAAATATGTTATGAAAATGTGAGAAACACTTCAAATATACATAAACTTCAGTATCCAAAATAATGCAAACATAAACAGGACCACTTAACTAAACATATGAAATAATTATTTTCCAGTGTCTTTAATTCTAAGTGCACTTTGATTTACCCAATATGGTACTGGTGATTATTTTTCTTAGGTCAGATTTCTTTTATGCAAGATATTAGGAAGACACTACTGTAGAGGTATTTTGGGAGGTAAGCTGAGAACTTATTTTTTCAAGAACAGCTTTTTTATTAAATTAAGAAATAACTCTTTATTTTTAACACATTTTTATTTACTTTGCATTTGTACAGCTTGTTTCCAGAGTCCACAACTAATAAGTTGTGAGCATTTGAAGGTTTTATTAAAACTTATACCTTAAAAACAATCACTGTTTGCAATTTTAAACCTTGTAAAAGAAGAGACTGAAGCATAGCATAGACAAGTTGATAGCCCATACTGACAATGTAAATAAAACTCCTACTGCATTAATGCTTTTTCGTACTCAGCTGCAGATTTTGTGGTGAATGCAGAAAGCCCTTTGCAGAAGATAATGGTGCAGCACACCAGATTTCCCCTTCAGCTCCTGAACCTGATAAATGATGGCAGAAGTGTTGGTTTGTCCAAGCAAGGCTCAGTGCCTTGGGTTTCCCCGTCACTGGGCCAGCTCCATGCCAGGCACTGCCCAAGCACCAGCACAGGCTGGGACTAAAGCGCAGCTCTGTGGAGAAGGACCTGACGGTCCTGCTGGACAGCAAGCTGTCCATGAGCCAGCAGTGCCCCTGTGGCCAAGAAGGTCAAGGGAACTCTGCAGTGCATTAGAAAGAGCATTGCCAGCAGGTGGATGAAGGTGATCCTGTCCTTCTGCTCAGCCCTGGTAGGGTCACACCTGGAGTGTTGTGTCAAATTCTGAGTGCCCAGTACAGGAGAGGCATGAAGCTCCTTAAGGGGAGGGTGAAAAGGATGATGAGGGGAGTGAAGCACGTCTCTTACCAGGAAAGGCTGAGGAGGTGACACCTGTTCAGCCTCGAGAAGAGATGACTGAGAGGGGACCTTATCAATGTTTGCAAGTACCTAAATGGAAAGCGTCAAGAGACTGGAGCCAGGCTCTCCTCAGTGGTGCCAAGTAATAGAACAATATGCAGAAACCGATGCAAAGTAAGTTCCACCCGAATATGAAGAATACTTTCCTTTCTGTGCGAGTGACCTCGCACTGGAACAGATAATGGAATCTTCCTCACCGGAGATATTCAAGAACTGTCTGGATGCAATCTTGTACGATGTGCTCTAGAATGACCCTCCCTGAGCAGCTGACCAGGGAGATTGGAATACCTAAACCTCCGGTGTCTCTTCCAACCGGACCCATTCTGTCATGCTGTGAGTCACCCAGCCCTTCTGCGAGGCCCTGCCGCGCCCCGGTGGCACCTGCACCACCGGCGCACCGCCGTTTCGGGAAAGCTCNNNNCCCCCCCCCGCCGGCGGGGGGGGGCCCCGCCACTCCCGCCCGGCCGGCCGGAAGCGCCCGCCTCCCCGGGCGAAGGCCGTGGGGCCGTCGCAGGTGGGGCCGCCGGGGCACCGCAGGTGTTGGGCGGCACCGCCCGGGCCAGTGGGCGCTCTCCGCCCGGCTCGTCCTTCTTCGGCGCCAGCTGCCCTTGGGACCTCGCGGCAGTTCCCTCCCGTCGGGTGAGCCCAGCGGGGCCGGGGAACGCCCGGGGCCGGGCTGAGCGCCGGCCATGTCGCGGAGCTCGCAGGGCGGGCGGCCTCGGCGGTTCATTCCGGACTCGTGGAAGAACTTCTTCAAAGGGAGACGCCACGCCGGCTCCAGCTGGGATAGCACGGCCTCCGACATCAGGTACATCTCGGACGGGGTCGAGTGCTCGCCTCCTGCCTCTCCCGCCCCGCTGCAGCCGGGGACCAAGGCGGTGCCTGGCTCCTACACGGACCCATTCGGGGGGTCGGGCGGGAGCTACAACTCTGGGAAGGAGGCCGAGGCCATGCTGCCCTCCGGAGACCCCTCGGGCTCGCTGGAGCGCCGCGCCGGCACTGGGCAGACGTACAGCGAGCGGGTGGAGGAGTACCACCAGCGGTACGCCTACATGAAGTCCTGGGCAGGGCTGCTCAGGATCCTCGGCGTGGCCGAGCTGCTGCTTGGCGCCGCCGTCTTCGCCTGTGTCACCGCCTACGTACACAAGGACAACGAGTGGTACAACATGTTCGGGTACTCGCAGCCCTACGGATACGGGGCCGGCAGCGCCTATGGGGGATACTCCTACAGCGGGCCCAAAACGCCTTTCGTCCTGGTGGTGGCGGGAATGGCGTGGATTGTCACCATCGTGCTGCTCGTGCTGGGCATGTCCATGTACTACCGAACTATCCTCCTCGATTCCAACTGGTGGCCTCTGACCGAGTTTGGGATCAATGTGGCCTTGTTCATCCTGTACATGTCGGCTGCCATAGTGTACGTAAATGATACCAACCGAGGTGGGCTCTGCTATTACCAGTTGTTTAAGACGCCGATAAATGCGGCTTTTTGCCGTGTGGAGGGCGGTCAGACTGCAGCAATCATCTTCTTGTTTGTCACGGTGATCCTCTATCTAATTAGTGCGATGGTTTCCCTAAAGTTGTGGAGGCACGAAGGGGCCAGGAGGCACAGGGAATTAATGGAACAGGAGGTAAGTCATAGTTACCGTTTTCTACCTACTGGGTACCACATGATAGGGAGCACCTCTAAGATCTTACCGTGGCACAGACGGTGTCAAATGAAGTGTCTTCTCTACAGCCGATCTGTAGCTCTGAGGTTGAATTTTAACCAGTCTCACAGTATTAGAAACTGCCAAATGAAAGGCGTTTTAAGGTGTCAGATCCAAAGTCTTGGATGCTTTTTTTTATTCCCCCAAATGTTTATAATTCACGTTGGGTAAGGACCTGGCTCTGTTCTCTTCATAATACTGGGCTCTCTTCTTGAGTCAGCTGATGAACTACTTCCTAGTGTGTATTTTCCAAACAAAGGAAGAAACGAACAATGTTCATCTGTTCAGCAGGGGTAGGTGGCTTAAAGCCACCTAGCACTTATTTGAAATCTGTGTGTTCAGCACATCAAGTGCTAGTGTGAATAAACCTAAGAACATGAAATACTTATTTTTACTTTGCAAGCAAAACTCCAAACAACTTCTTTATGCCTTTTCAGCTTTCCTTACAATAGTCATCAGCAAATATTAGTAGTAACAGCCTTGTCTAGATTTCAGTGTCTCAAATTTTAGTCAGCCACATCTTTTTTGTGTCAGATATTTTGCCTGACTACTGGTCTTGCCCATACTAGAAGCATTCAGTATTTGCCTGGTTAATGATAAACTATAACAGTAGAGATTTAACACTTTTACACAAATTACTTTGAACTCTCTAAGTAAAACTTCCTTCATTTGAAAACATCACCAAAAAACCCTTTAAAAATGAGCAAGACTTAATATAGCATGAAAATTAATGCATGTGAAATGTACATAAGCCTAACTTGAGAAGAGGTCAGCCTTTAAGTGATTTTAGAAGGAGAGAGTTTAAAGTCGCTTTTCCTCTGCTCTGTGACAGCAGTCTGATTTGCAGCATTTTCATTTAATACTGATTTCCAGTTCACCATCTTGCATAAAATTGAGACTTTTGTTTTGAAAACTAATTATAATTCTCAATAGAAGTTTTTTAACCAACTGATAGTATGTCTTGCAAGAGTGAGGTGATTGCCAGAGTTACACACAAGGTGTTCATTCTTCCCTGTTACTATCCAAGTTCTTTTAGTCCAGCTTACTAAACATTTCTAAAGGGAATACTTTAACAATAAAGGTTAGAGGCTGGAGAGTGTTGTGTAGGACAACTGCAGGTTAAGTTACTGGTTAGTGCACTGTTATGTCTTCTAGGCAATGAATTAGGCTCAGCGTGTTAGTGAGGTAACGTGGGCTGGAATGTGAAATAATAATAAAGGAGCTTGAGAAATGGATGGAGTATTTCCTGCAAGCTGTTCCTTACAGCTGTGCTCTGGGAAATCCTGTTGTTCTGAGGTTTGGGTGGTTGTTTTCCTTAAACAACAAGTCTTTAAATCAGTGGATCTGAAAATATTCCTTATGCTAAATTTCATCATACCTAAATACAAATGTAATTTTACGTACAGTTTGATTTTGAAAATGTTTAAATTTTAGGAGTCTATGCTTTTGCATACTATTTTTGCTGAAAATAAAACTTAGTTATTTCCTTTTTTTTTTTGATAGATGAAAACACAATCTTCTTTTCCAGAAAAGAAGGTAGGAAATAGGAATTTATTTTTCTGTTTAATGGTTATTCTTTTCCTTGTGACTATTTTAATTTATTTATTTGACCTCAAAGAGATGAGGTTTAGTTTTTAAAGTTAGTTTAAACAGCAGTCTCCTGCCTAGAACATTCAAAAGGAGCTTGTGAAGAACTTACTCCTAGTTACGCTAGGTTATAAAATTTAAGAAATTGTAAAATAGCAGATGTGATGGCTGCCTCTCCATGTGCTCTTACCCTTTCTATGAGGCGACTAGTTCTGTAGCATTTATCACAGCGTTTGGCAGACTAAACAGGTTGTCTGATGCGTGATAGGTTTGAGACTCTTGCTTCCAGGCTGTGTGCTTAATTTGCAGGAGAGCCAGTGGAAGCACAGTGTAGGTGCCCTGTGAGTTGAGCTTATCCCTTGGTCTCTGAGCCTGCTCTAAAGACCTCCTTGATGCCAGTTAAAGCATCAGCAGTGTTAGTCTTGCAGCCGCACAAAGCGTCATTGCACACACTGCAAGGATTGTATGGAGTTTCCAGAGAAATGATGATGTATTAATTGATTTCAGCCTTGAATGTCTCCTGATAGACACTGTGAATTTCCTACCACTGTTTTCTCCGTTGAGTCAGTACTGGATCAGGATCCTTTTGCTTATGTTCCAAGATTCCACGTGTTTTTATTTCTGGATCAAGGGATGAATTGTGCAATAGGAAACAAGGAGAAAAGGGAACTCCAAAGAACTGAATAAGTCCAGTTCATTCACAAATTAAATGAATACTGAAGGAAACTTCCTTACACTATTTTTTTAAGACATGCAAACAAATCTTTCCAAACCTCCATAAGTATTTATCTGTGTTGCTGTTAGGACAAACTGAAGAAAAATACTGTATGAGAAGCATTACTTTAAGTCATGAAACTGATTTTCTAATTACAATAAGAGTTTTAAGAAATACCTGTGATTTGCTTCTACTGCTGCTCAATACATGTCTCTCTGCCTTGAAGTTGCATATTATGGGATTTAAGTAAAACTGATTTCATTAAGAACAAATTCTTCTCTTTTAAAACAGTATGAAGGTGATGACAGACCAAGAGAAGAAGTCAGTTACAGGCAGCTCAAATCACTGGAAAGAAAACCAGAGCTCCTTAATGGTCATATACCTGCAGGCCACATTCCTAAACCTATAGTGATGCCAGACTACTTAGCGTAAGTGACTTGATTTTGATGGACCAAGTTAGTGGAGGATAGTTGAATAATGTTTTTGCACTCTGCATTTCTCCTGTACACTTGTGATTTCTCTCCCATGCACGTGCTATTGTGTGTTAAGTTAACATTGGAAAGTAGAGAGGATGGGGCTGGTATCAGTGGCATAAGACCAGTAACTATAAATAAGGTGTATTAATTAAAAAAACAAACCCACACAAACCCCAAATGTTGAAGCAGAATGTCATAATCCAGCAAGTACATTAACTGCCAAAGGAACAGGAGACCACTATATAGATATTAGGGGAAAAAAACTAAAATACATGGGAAATTGCCTTTTAAGGCCTGAAATTTGACTACTCTTACACTTTCTAAGTGCTGAGTTTGTAATGTGCTCCCTTTTAAAGGGCAGGCCTTTCCAAGTCTGATTTCATAAATTAATTTTTATACTATTTGCTATGGGCACAAATACAAACAAGGGAGATTTCACCTGAATATTAGGAAAATATTTTTCTCTGTGAGGGTTGGCACAGGTTTCCCAGAGAGACCGAGTCTCCATGCTTGGAGATAGCAAAAGCTGTCTGGACAAAGTCCTGGTCTGTGTGTTCCTGATTGTGCAGGAGGTCAGATCAGATAACCTCCAGACGTCTCTTACAACCTGAACTATACTGTGATTCTCTGATTTCAATGCTTCACAGACATGCCAATTTCAGCAGGTTATGAGATTAGCAAAAAATACAGAAATACACTGTCAAGGTTAAGAGTCTAAATGCTGTCAGTAAGTTGTATCTCTAAAACTAATTCTTAAAATATTTTTTTCCTCAGGAAATACCCTGTAATTCAAACAAATGAAATGAGAGACCGGTACAAAGCGGTATTCAATGATCAGTTTGCTGAGTATAAAGAACTGTCTATGGAGATTCATGCTGTATTAAAAAAGTTTGATGAGCTGGATGCATTGCTGAAACAGCTTCCACACCATCCTGAAAACGTATATGTAAGTACTTGTGAAATGGGCTCGTGGAAAACAGCTGTATTAGGTGGTATTAGGCAGTTTCTGACTGTCATTAGCTAGGGCACAATGTCTTCTAATGCTGGCTGTGAACTGGTGTGAGAGGAAGTTTCCTCATCATCTCTGGGCATTTAATTAGGGATACCAAGCTCCAGTATACATAGTTTTCTGGGGGTTTTTGTTTCTTTGTTTCATACAAAGAAACAAGTTTTTAGTAGCTTTTAAGTTCTAGTGAGTCACAGTTGGTGTCTATTTCTCAAATACAAGATTTACATCTAAAATGTTTTCACCACAGGGTATTGATCAAATGAGAATTCTGTTGAGTATTTTATAAAATTTACATTAATATATGGAGCACATTCAAAGTTTAAAAATCTGTGGTTTCTCGTTAGGAACAGGAAAGGATATCAAAAGTTCTGCAAGAATACAAGAAGAAGAAAAACGTAAGTGTTTTAAATTTACATTGCTGTTGAATCTAATGACCAGCAAAGACAGTGTAAATAGCCAGTACTTCTGATGCTAGGCAGATTTCAATATCTCAGGGTACCTAGAGTGTTTTGTGTATTTTGCCTTTTAAAACTTTGGCAAAGTTAGGACATATCCCATACACTCAAGCATTTTGGAGACCAGTGATTCCAGTAGCCACATGTGGGGAAAAAAACCCCAAACACAACCCAAGAGTTGAGCGTTTTCATCTTCTGAGAGTAACTTAATTTCTTAGCATTCTGCATTCAGAAAATTAGTTCAGTTATATTTACTGACTGACACAGCCAATGGATAAAACCAGAAAACATAGTCTTACACTTGAAAAGAAGTTTTGTATTTTTTGAGGCATGGAATTTAGACATTCCCAAAAAGTAATTTTCACTGTAATTCAGGAGGTTTCTGTTTGTAATTTTTAAGTGCAGCCAGTAAATATTTATCTGTGTTCCATTAAAAACATTATGCATTACAAATACAATTTTTTTTCTTCCATGGAATTCAGAGTTTGTGTCCATGTTAGTTAAACTTCATTGCTTTTTTGAGGGGGAAGGATGTATTGCACACACTGCAAATACATGTATAAAATCTAAATTACGTAGTAGGATGTCGTTTATATTTGCAGATTTCTGTTTTAAAACAGCTCTATTTACTAAGTAACTACAGCATATAAAGGCCGAACATTTTCTTCTGGCCTTTCATGAAGGAAGAGAAAACAGGAAATAAAGGGCCAGGGAAAAGGAGTGTGATTTTTTTTTTTTTTTTGAGAATATTTACATACTGTCCTGTTAGTCAAGAAGATAATCGATAATAGACTACTCTTGGAAGAGTCTGAAAGTCTAATATATTAATGTAAAGGCTTTTGTATTTTTGGCAGGATCCTGCATTTCTGGAGAAAAAGGAGCGTTGTGAATATCTGAAGAATAAGCTTTCTCACATAAAACAACGAATTCAGGACTATGATAAAGTTATGAATTGGAATGTAGAAACTTAGCCATGCCTTCAGTTCAAGGATACTATTTTCTGATTTTAAAATCGATATGCGTATTTTAACCTATTTATTTACTCTTTGAAAAGTACAGTTATGGGGATTACTTAATCACTGTTGTATATTTGGCTGTTGTACATTACTGATAGGTTTTGTATGCAGATCCAATTGTAATTGAAGTTACAATATAAGTTAGGAAACCTCTGCTAACATTCTTCTTTCATTAGTGCAAATCCTGGCCTCTTAAATATGAATACTTTATTTGAAAATACTTTATTTGCAAACTTGCAAAGCCTACCAGAGAAAGGAGTTTCCAAACAGCTTGTGCAAACTTTGCACAGAAATGCTGTTAACAATTTTGGATTTTATTTTTATGTGACATCTTAATGATATGACAGAAAGAGATGAGCTGTTCTTTCTGTGTGAGGTTTGATGCACTGCCTTATTGTATTGAATATTTGGGCAATTCAGAATCTAGTTTAGTAAGAATTTTTGTATTGTATTTCCAATGCTGTCCATTATACCAGAAATCATCTTGAATTTTGACTAATGATGATGCAACAAATCTGGCCTTAAAGGAATAGAGGTACAGGATGAGACATGCTAATGTCCCGTTAGTGTTGCTATAGGTCAGTGTGCTCTGCCTACCTTCTGGATCATGCTGTTAGGGTCATGTGTGTTTAAGGGCTTCACTCTTCATCAGCAAGTAAGAGGACTTCTTGTCTATGCAGCAGCTGTTCATGAACTTGGCATTCAGAGAGTAAGTACAGCACAAAGAATTCTCATTCAAAGTATAAATTATTAGTATCCTTTTCAAGGCCAGATAAAATGTATTAAAAGACATACTTTCCAGAGCATATTTGCATAAATTCTATATATATTTTTTTATATTTTCTTGGGGATATTATGCTGGCGATAGGTTTGTATGTGCAAGTATTTTCATAAGCCAGTAAATTTTCTCTTTGTATCCTTTTTCATATCTTTATTTACTTTATTAACTTTTTTTTACTTACTAAAATTGTTAGAAGCATTGATAGTTCTTGTACAGTTTTCTACAACTGCAAATTGTCTTTTCTGAAATACGCTTTTTAATATTAAAAAACCCACCAGTGCAGCCATATTACTCTATTGCTTATAAAGACATTTTGTTTGAAAAAGGTGCTCTGATGACAGTTACTGCAAATTTTTGTTAGCGATTTGGTTTTTTATTTGAAAGAAAGTTTTAACTTCTGCCTTAATTTAAAGGAACAACATCAGGAAAGCCATTTCCAGTGTGGTCATGGTAGTACTACCTCTGCTCTTCACTGCTGGAAATGTATTAACATACCTCACTCTGACCATTGTCAGAAAAACCCTTCTGGTTTTTCAACCCTTATAATTCACACTGCAGTCCTGATAGCCATGCACCCACCTTCATATTTGTAAAATTGACATTCCAATTTTATCAGCCACTTAATTCCAAGAGCTGTAGTGGATGAAGTAAATAGCACAAGATGCCATGGGAACACTAAGAGAATTTGAAAATTTGGCACCTCTTCATTTCAAAGCCTTAAGTCTCATCTACTGGAAGGTACCTCAGTATTTTCATCATTCTGAGAACAGGTGACAGCCAGTGCTATCCCTTGTTCTCTCTCTGTTTTCAGTGCCTTTCTCTCTGGTTCTGGTTTGTATTCATTTCAAAGGAGAAACCTCTCTTCCTTATAAAGGAGATGGGCCAATTTTTTATACTTGTTGTGCTGAATACTTGTTAAATTGTTCTTTGTAAGAGAAGTACTTGTCCAAGTCTCCACAATCTAAATAAATGACCTCTCACTGTACCCCCAGGTTTCTCTTTTTTTCTCAGTGAGAGTTCTGGGCGTTGCATCCATAACAGAAGAAGATCAGCGCAAGTTTGAGGATCAACTGGTGTTCATAAAGTACTAACAATAACATGACTGATGTTTTCTTTGGAAAATTCACAGTCTGCACACTTAATAGGTCTTCTTTCTGTAGGATAGTGAGACCCAGCTCCAGGCTCCTTTTGACAGTGGTCTGAGTTTCAGTCTTTGAGAAACTGGCTCCTGGTCCTTCAGACAGTGTCTGCATAGCCTGTGGAGAACCATCGTGCTGATTATTTCCTGCAAAGTTTCCAACAAACAGATTGGGAAAAGGGAACAGCATACCTGTGCCTGGAATGAGGAGATTAAGCAGCAACATCTGTATGTGGATTCTTGTGTTTCCCGGCAAGATGTCACAGGTGTGGCCAGGTAGATTTTCCAAATGTTGGGAAGAGAAGCTGGAAGAGAAATAATTCCTTTCTGCCCGCCTTTTGGGTTCCAGACAGGATTGATGCAGGGCACAGCAGAAGTAAGCTACCACCCAAGGGTGCACAAGCCATCCTAAGGCTGCAGCAATGTGCTGCAACCATTACAGTAAATTACTTGCTCAGTCCTGTGTTTGCTACAAGCCTCAGGGCTGCTAAAGCACTTCTGGTGAGTCCAATCTGTGCGCTGGTTCTGCTCTCACCTACCAATGGATGACTGAAAAGGGTCCTGTCTACAATGCTACAGACATGCTGGAGAAAAACTGTTAGTCTAAGATTAGTCTAACATGTTTATCTCTCAGAGAAATTGAGATTAATGAAATAAGAATTAATGGCTGGAAGCTGAAGCAATTTAGAGCAAGGCAGAAATTAGGAGGAAAGTGATGGTAGAATCCCTCAATCTGAGTTATCATAAGAACTATCAAGGAAAGTGGCCTCTTGATACTCTTAAAGAATAGAAGGCATACTCCAGACAAAACTGAAGTTTTTAGATGATAATCACCTCATTCTCTCTGTGCAGTCCCTCTAGGCTCAACTGTGAATCCACATTTTTGCATATATGTGTAAATGTGCTGTGTGGTCTTACCCATGTGACTGGGTTTTTGCAGAAGGTAGTTAACACATAAATTAATCACCAAGGAATACTGCCTTACATCAGTGGACTTGCTTTTAATTACAGCCTGTCCTCAAACCCTGAGTGTATACAACAAGAAGTTTTATCCTTCAGTCTTCCTCTTGGAAAATGCTTGCCTGGCTCCACAGGTCTACAAATTGAGATGCTCAAGATTCTTAGTGTTTCTACAAATATTATAGTTTCTAAACTGTATTTGTGTTTTTTCTTGTCTTTGTAAGCATTTGGGTATCCTAGATCAAAACAACTGTGGCAAGATTGGCATACTTTTTACTAAACTGTACATTTTTTCAGGTCACATAAAGTAGTGACTAACAAACATACCCAAAATTTCGTCTTGCACAATAGCCTGACCAGCTTTCGTGCCAGCATGTTGACTACAAATGCTCATGGCAATGAAAAACCTAATTGCTTTGAAATTGTAAAAGGTGTCCAGTATGTTATTTATTAATGTCAAAATTGTGGTGGGATTTCAAGCACTTGTAGAATCAAATTCTACAAAATTACTGTATATCCTGTGTTCCAGTCCAGTACTGAAATTCTTGGTCTTGAGAATAAAAAATATTCCTGTTCTGAAAGAAGTCTCATTTCTCACTTATTTTATTCAAACTGCTAGCTTATAAGACACTTGATGTCACTGTTTTATAGACTGGATTTTTCCTTCTAGAGAAAAAATGGTGTATGTTTTAATGGGAGTTGTTCAAACTACAACTATTTCAGTTCCCAGAAACAAATCCTGACTCTTCAAAGAATTCCTATTTTCTTGTCTTCAGATTGCTTTACTTCAAAAAAAATTTGGTTTTTTCCAGGTATGGTTTAGCTGAAAGCTAATTAATTTCTCCTCTCTTTCCGTTTATAATTATACACTGCTCCTAATAAAGCTTCAATAAGCTGAAGGGTATGGAAGTGGTTAGTTTCGCCCCAGTCTTGTTTCAAGAATTACTTGCTACTACTGTTTACATGTTTTCTTCCTCATGTATTGTCTTACTTGGATGCAGATTGAGACTCCTTAGAAACGGATGTTCAGTAACTTTCCTGTAATTCAGGACGTGAAGCCCAGTCTTGGCATACTTCCACTGTATCCAGTAAACTTTTAATCGCTCTGCAGAGCGATCAGCAATTAGCTCAGCTAGGTCTGAGCTAATCCTCACTGTGGTGCTAATCAAATGGAAACTCTCGGTGACGTGACACGAATATTCAGAAATACTTCAGGCAGATGGAAATCATGACTGCTTAACAACAAAATACCTGAAACTCCTTGCTTTTGCTGGCGGGGTGATAGATGGCTGCCTTTACTACCTGGCGTATGAGCATAATCGTGTTTAAATCCAGTACTTTTTCTAGGTTGCTGCCTGGAAATCTTTCCAGTTCTTCCATTAATTACTGCAATTTCTTCGGTGAATTGCAGAAGTGCCACCGACACCGAGGCAGTGCCATGAGCCTGGCGGCTGTGTCCGGACACAGGAGCGAGGGGCTCCCCACGGGCTCCGTGGCCGCACGAGCGATGTCTCCGTGAGGTGTCTTTCCTAGGCGCCCGTCCTCTCCATCGATGTCTCCGTGAGGCGTCTTCCCTAGTCGCTGGTCCTCTCCATGACCGCGCTTGAAGGATTTTGATGATGTTGTGGAAAACAAAACGGAACCTTCCCGGAACGGTTGCTGCGTGGCCCGGGCGGTGGCCGGGACACTTTGGCGGCGCACCGAGGCGGAAGAAGGCGGGCGCCAACGTGTTTGGGACGATAGGGCCTGGCGGCGGGCGCGGGCCAGGGCTCCTCTCTGTGTAGTGGGGTTCTACTCAGCCGTCCTCGGCTGCCCTTAGCCCCTCTCGGCCCTTCTCACTCCCCTCAGTGTTCTTCGGCTCTTCTCAGACCGCCTCTCACCCCCGAATTCTTCCCGCAGCCCCTCCGTCACCCCTGAGCCTCTCATCTCCCCTGAGCTCCCCTGATATTCCCTCAGCGCTCCGCATCTCCCCTGGTCTCCCCTCAGCCCCCGCGAAGATGGATGACGAACCCGAGCGGACCAAGCGCTGGGAAGGAGGCTACGAAAGAACATGGTATGTTCCTCTCCCCTCACCTTTCTCCTTTCTGGAGAAGAGGATGGAAAACCTCCTCTCTGCCCACTGTAACAGTCTGTTCTGCGTAGGGAAATTCTTAAGGAAGATGAATCCGGGTCTTTGAAGGCAACCATCGAGGACATTCTCTTCAAGGCAAAGAGGAAAAGGTACGTGGTGTGCTAATAGCACTGACTGGGTGTCAGTGGGCTTGATATAAGGGCTTGATCATCCTGAAATTGGGTCATGTGGGATGGATTAGGCATAAGGCATGCCTGCAGGATGTTTTTATGCCCTTTTCTCCTTAGGCAGGGCAGATGCATGCCAGAAAAAACGGTGGAAAATGAATTTTTATCTTTAAGCACTGAATGTATAAAGGCTGTGTATCCCATGCGTATGCAAGCTACAGGTCTTGATCTGATTAAACACTGCAGAGCACTGCAGTTGCAATCTGCACACCTTAGAGGAGGAATCTTCCATCAATTTTTTTTTAATATATAAATCAGAGAATTGCATGATAGTTAAGGTTGGAAGGGGCCTTAAAGATCATCTCACTCCAATCTGCCATGAGCAGGGACATGTTTAATTGGACCAGATTGGTCAGAGCCCCATCCAACCTGGCCTTGAACTCTCCCAGGGATCCCAGACAGCTTCTCAGGGCAGCATGCTCCAGTGACTCACCATCCTCATGGTAAAACATGTTTATCTCGAGTCTAAATCAACCCTCTTTTAGTTAAAAACATTGCCCCTTGTCCTATCACAACAGACTCTGGCTTCTGGTATCATGGCTACAGATTTCGGTTTCAAATTTCAGAAAAAAGGCTAGAAAAAATCCTAAGTTTTGCGTTATTTCAAGTTATGTTAGAACTTGATTTGTTGACTTTGGATAAAATTTTAAAGCTTCATTAAACCTGGTAGTAAGAAATAGTTCTTATTTATTTTCTGAGAGTTGTGAAATCTATGATTGAGCTATGGGGTTTTTCAGCGTGAATAAGTGTCTGCAGTTTGTTGCTTCTATATTTTTGCCAGAGGTCTAGTGTTGGATTTGTTTGAACTTTTGTTTTAGGAGCCATTCGCTCATTTGAATTTGACTTAAATCTTTCTGTGTTTTGTTAGACTCTATGAACACCATGGACAAGTTCGGCTTGGAATGGTACGTTAATACCTTAACCCTCTTCTGTCCTTAGTCCAGAACTATTTGGCTGGAGGTGGTATTCCAGATCTGAAATACACTTCTGCTGGCCTAGCATATGTGATACCAAACCTGTGGTTTCTGCTGTTTTTTATTTCTTTTGAACCTTCTTTGGCAGTGTGTATGTGAAGCATTGCTATTCAGGGTTGGGGGTTCGACACACAGACTGTGTTTGGCAGCACAAGTCAGACCACACGTGCTCACACTGTCCATTTCTCTTCATGTGGAAAATGGACATAATGGAAATGGGTTGTAAATAACCACGTTGCTTTGTACAACACTGAGCTCTTCAGATGAAGACATGATTGTTCTAACTATGCATGTTCTGTAGATTATCATGAGAGGAGAAGAGCAGTGTGCATTTTTCAAGAGAGGGGTTTTTTTCATTTTAAGAAAAAGGTGGAAGAATGCATTACTTTTCAGTCTACTTTAATTCCACCACTCAATCTACTGAATCTTCCCTCTTAGAGGGAGGAAGTAGTGGCTTTTTTAAGTAAACAGAATAATGAATTCATTTGAATACATGTTCTGTGAATGATATTCACATATGGTGGAAATGCAGATGCGTCATCTTTACGTGGTTGTTGATGGATCAAGAACAATGGAGGACCAAGACTTAAAACCGAACAGACTTACTTGCACTCTGAAGGTATTCCTGCACTCAAAAGTTTTTTCTTACTGAGTTTCTCTATAAACTAGTTGCATTTTGCATTTCAAAGAATTGCAGTACAGTAAAAATATTTTGTACGGGCTTTTTATGGGAAGACGCATTTGGGAAGTATGTGGGAATTAAGTGTTGCCCAGAATAAGGGGATGACATGTTTTCATTATGCATCTAGAATTGGTTTGTATTTTTTCCTTACAGTTGGGTTTTTTTAATGAATTCTTATTTGAAAGGATGCTAGATGAGAGTTGAACTGTTCATTGCTTTCAGATTGTAGAGGACTTGAGTTCCATACATCGTGTTCTGTATGGCCTTCTCCAACAATACTAGAGCATGAAATCCTGGATTTTGATGGTTTTGTACAGATTAGTACTTTTGTATTGAAAACCTCCATTTGAACCAGCAGGAATCTAGAACTTCAACATAGGACATTAATAAAATAAGAGGGGATGTAGTTTCTGAAATCTCATTTAACTGGAGGGGAAGGGTGAAAGGTGGAGGGATAGGGTGAAAGAAGAATGGAAAGGAAAGGCACATTCCCCCTGTTTGTGTTACCCAGCTACTTTGCTTTGGTTTTTAGTGATCCTAAATGTTTTGCATCTACTTAATGTGTGTGTAATAAAAGTATAATTAGTTTTTAACTGCCTTAACTTTTCTTTATAGTTACTGGAATATTTTGTTGAAGAGTACTTTGACCAGAATCCTATTAGTCAGGTATGTACAATCATGCAAGAAACAAATAACAGAAAACTGTTTTAAAAGGTAGTTTTGTTTATGACACTACCAAATAAACTGTTTTCAATTTATGTGTACCTTCCCATTCTATATTCATCAGTCTAGTGAAATTCTTGTTTCTGCCTATTTCTACCAGGCATTTAGAATTTTGGAGTATTTCTTTTTGTACCTTTTGAACTGTTTATAAACAGATGCATAATATTGTGCTGCTGTCATTACACCTCAAGTAAAACTTGTATAGACTTGTATAGTTAAATAATTCTGGTCCATAAAGACGTTAAAAATATAGTAAAACACTAAATAAATTCATTGTAAAACTTTCTAAGAAAATTTTTGTCTTTTTATCCCCTTTATCAGATTGGCTTAATTGTAACCAAGAGTAAAAGAGCGGAAAAAATGACAGAACTCTCAGGTAGGGAAGTAGCATTCTTTTCTTAAATTGCAGGTGTTTTTATCCTTTTCATTGGTGTTATACGTTCTGCCTGATACAGTGCTGAAAATGGAGTGATGTTATCATAATTAGTTTTAATTTAAAAGATAAATTGCTGCAAGTTGTCTGAAACCATAATCTACATTTTGATCTGCTTTGATCCAGAATTGTCATTGTGTGCTTGTTTGCTGACCAGAATGCAACTCAGATATGTTCTGATTCCCCTATAGTTAATTTTCTACGCTGTTTGTTAATTCTGTATGTTACAACATCTGTATTTTTTGTGAATCTGCCCAGATGTTAAGAAGTCAAGGTTTGTTTGGTTCCTACCTACTCTTACACCAGTCTTTGTGGCTTCAGCAGGTTTCATTGAGGAAGTTGAGGATCAATCAATATTTGAACCATACTTTGAGGATAACAGAGGGGACAAAACTCTTCTGTTTGTGAGACATGTTGCACTCATGTTGAGTGCTTAATGATACCCAACTGTGATTTTATTCTTTATGGCTTCTAAACTTTTTAGCATCTGAATGCCTATAGAGTAAAAGTCTGTTTTCTGCATTCTGATCAAAATACCAATTTCTAAGGAAAAATACAGACCCATTCCAGTTTGAAGCCAATCCCTGTTGTTGTACAAGTACATTTCATTACATATGCAGTTTAAATATTTCTGTTCTTTAACTTGTTGTATCAGTTAAATTTATTGCATTTTTTTCACTTACAGGAAATTCAAAAAAGCATGTAACTGCTCTGAAGAAAGCAGTGGATATGAACTGCAGTGGAGAGCCTTCTCTGTATAATTCCCTAAATTTGGCCATGCAGACTTTAAAGTTAGTATATACGTGGAGGTTTTTTGTTTTCTTTGTGATTGTGTCTTTTTTGAGAGGCAGGGACAGAAATTTTTGTGAGTAGCGTTTTGCATCATGCTGACTTGAGTTTTAAAAGGTGACTTTATCTCCTCTTACAACATGAATCATTAAGTTAAACACTCTAGTAGTGCAGAAGTTTATTTTCTACCACTAGATGCTTGTATTTAGGGTTGTGTTTCTTACAGAAATAAAATTTGGAAACCAAGTTGTTACTATTATAATAACAAAAGACACTGACTCAAAGGCTGTGTTTTGCAGAATATATCTTTACTACAAGTTTCTTCTTCTTTTATACACAGTTCTGATATAGATGGTTTGGATTGGTCAATTAATCAATACATTCACTTGGTTGGCTGGCCAGCTCAAGGTCTTAGGACAAGAAGATAGAAAAGTAAGAAAGAACAGCACTTGCAGGTTGTTCAGACTAGAAGTTATCATTGTTTGGGCTAGGACGTTCAGAGTCTCACAAGCTGATTCTGAGAAACTTAGTTTTCTCACTCTCTGACCCAGATTGTGGAGACCACACCAAGTTGATGATGGTATGTAGATATTGTGATGAAAGACACTGCAATTCTTTTTTACTGAAGGGCTGTGGTATGAGAGAGGACATAGTTAGGGGTTGATAATGTAAGAGAACAGGAAAAGAAACAGCATTGTGTCACAATAATCTTGTGAGAGTTTTGGCATACTTTAGAAAGATAAATTTTCAGGTAGGATAGATTCAGAACATGTTTTTTGCACTATGAGGTATTGTGATGTATCCCAGTTTGTGGAAGACTGAATAAAGAATTACAGCTAAAGACACTGAGACCGAACAAAGCAGATAATCAGTGTCATGAAAAGCTATTTAATTACTAGCAGGAAGAGTGTTTTCAACTAAGAACTAGAAGTAATTAAAAGTAATGGATTTACACTTAAAAACTGATGAGAGATTTTTAAGAAGTCAGGAAGACTTACTACAGGGTGCTAGTTTGAAGATTAATTTTACCTGTGAGTATGGCTAAGGTACAAAGGATTCATTACAGCAAATAATCAGGTAGCAGCTACACAATTAAATACTGTGTTTTAGGTATTGAAAAGGTTTGGCTTTCAGAAGGTGAAAATCTGGTGCTCAGGCAAGGATCTTATCACAGTTTGTAGAGGACTTCATATCACATCGGCTTCTGACTTCAACACATTAAGGTCCTTGGAGGTGTTATCATACAAACAGCTTATTGTGCATAAGTAAATTAATGTGTGCTTTCCTTAGGCACATGCCAGGACATACAAGCCGAGAGGTGCTGGTAGTCCTCAGCAGTCTGACGACATGTGATCCAGCCAACATCTATGATCTAATTAAGGTACAGAACTGAAGTTTGACTACTGCATTGAACATCCAAGCTACTGAAGAAAAAACAGGCAGTTGCGGTGTCATCACCAATTAATTTTTATTTAAGACTTTAAACCTGTTTACTGTTTCTTGTTCTGCACATGAATTAAGTATGATTTTTTCCTCTATTTTAAGTGTTTAAAAGCAGTAAAGATCAGAGTATCTGTCATTGGCCTAAGCGCTGAAGTTCGAGTTTGTACAGTACTTGCCCGAGAAACTGGTGGTATGTATCTGAAGTTCAGTAGTTACATTACTAACACAGGTTTAAAATTAAAATTAAGTAATTTGTTATGTATTTATTACTGCACTTTGATATTTTTAAGGATAAATATTTTCCATTGTGCTGGCAGAAAATTAGAGAGTTGCTAAAATCTGCAAAATGTGCAGTAGTAAGTGAAATCATTATCACCTGGTAGCTGCAGCTCTAGAGAGAAGAAATACATATATTTTCAAACCTTTTGTTCCACATATAAAGCTATGTGATGTGGAACTTCATCAACGTGACATGTTAACATCCATTGTTACAGTGGTAACTCTTACAGTACCATTACTACAGTGTAATGTTGGAGAAAAAGCTCTGTGCCTTCATATCTAATTTAACATTCTGTTATTACTAGTTTTCAAACTTGTCATCTGCTGTGGCATTAACAGGGCTGCTTTTTAGAAGCAGGTTTGGACCTAAGTTGTTTTCTGTCATTAGGAGTATATGTTTGTGATTTTTTTTTTCTTTTTGCTCATAACCTGGCAGTAAGGCATTTCTTTGTCTGTGACAGGAACGTACCACGTTATTTTAGATGAAAGTCATTATAAGGAGCTGCTGATGCACCATGTTAGTCCTCCACCTGCCAGTTCAACTTCTGAGTGCTCCCTTATTCGAATGGGTAGGATATGGTTTTGTCAAACTCCTAGCATGAGACTTTGTCTTATGCTTTATTTGCCTCTTCTGTGTTAAGGCAATACAAATAGTGAGATGTGTAATAAAGGCATTGTGCAATTTTTTTTTTTGTTTTAACTTTTATTTTGTTAGGTAAGTATCAGTTTTCTTGATGTAATTCCTGCAGAGTAGTCAGCTTTTAAATAAAACTTATTAAGTAAGACAGATTTGGAAACAACTAAGTGGAACGATATTGATGGCACAGTAATTGTTATAAATTTAATACTTAAAAATGAAGGATGAAAAACTATTATTTCTCCCTCTTTTTTTTCCCTGCAGAAGGTAACTATTACAACTATTAATTGATTTAAGGGCCATAGGTAGTACATGTTTATTAGCAGCTTCTGGACTGTTCTTTCAAGTGGATTAAGTACCTTTTCTTTTCCTGATCTGTTTCTCAATAAATTTAAGCTTGTAGTTAAACCGGAATATGAACTCTAATGCTACAAAGTAGAGCACTGAGTTCTCACATTCATCCACCCTTTTCATAGATAAGAATGTATGTATTTTTATGTCTAGATATAGATAATGAAAAGGTTTACTTCTTGTAGGAGAAGCCTGAGCAGCAGTTGGAAAAACCAACTTCTCACTTACCATGATCTTTAAAAAATAAATGATAGAAAGAAAGATACCAGTCTCCAAAAAGTCCTGTAGTCTCATCTGTCATATACTGCACTTAGGAGGTGAATATAGGCTGGATGGATGCATATAAAAATCTTTCCCCCTGAATTAGCAGCTATTATGCTAAGTGAGCATTTGTGTGCTGCTCATTCTGCTTTCCTACCATTTCACATATTTTTTTTTTTAACTGTTCTTCTAAAATGGGGGTCCAGTGCACTTCAGTTAACACAAAGTCTATGAGAAAGACAGTTTTTCATTTGGGGGGCAGTAAAGTCAGGGAGGTGTGGATGTAGGAAGAGTTTGATACCTAGCAGGAGTGTATCAGTTCTTCTGTAATAACAAATAGGAAAGAGATAAGCGTGAATGTATAGAATAATCTTTGAATTTCTTCATTGAAGTAAGAAACTGACACTTTATTGCGCATTTAAAATTGTTACTATGGGATGTTTTTCTCTTCAGGTTTTCCTCAGCATACTATCGCTTCTCTATCCGATCAAGATGCAAAGCCCTCCTTTAGCATGGCGTAAGTAGCGTTGATTAGAATTCAATGAGCTAATAAGAATTCAGTATTAATTAGTCATATTTAGAAAATCTGCTCAACAGTGAAAGTTTTGCAGAATAATCTGAAATAAAGAGTAAGCCATGTCTTGTGACTTCTCAGTAGACATTTTGTTTCCATTGGTAGCTCCAGTATGTGGGCATAGTCACCTCTGTTAAATACATGTTTTGAAATTTGCATTTAAGTTTTTTTAAGGTAGTCAATTAAGTTTTTTTAGCGTTGTTCTGTTACTCAGTGATTGGGGCACACAGGCGCTACAAGGTGTTAAAGTAATTACTTGCAGTTCTTGGTTTCATTATTGCTATCATTATAGAAGATAATTACGAGGATGGAAGGATATTATCTGAATAAAGTACTTGTTATGTATTTCTTAACATGACTTTAAAAGGGAAGTTTAAAATAGAGGCCTCATTTGATGACTGTACCAGTGCACTTCTCAATGAAAAGAGTCATTGTTTTCCAGAGTGATAGGAGAATCTCAATTTCAGAATGAAACAGTGTCTAACAGTGCTATTTGAAAGAATAATTACTACGTGCATCTTAAAGACAATATAAAATATTTTTGTGTCTAAAAAGAAACAAGCATGCAGCTGTGGTTTGTATCTTTATTTTTAAAGATTGGGTCATTTATATGGAAATATTTGGTCTTTGGTTCCTGTGGGAAAATGTGGTCACTGATATCTCTCCATATCAATTGTTTTCTGACACACATTAAAGTGTTACATGCAATCTAGTGAAACTTGTTTAAAGATTTGCTGTGAAAACAACTGTAGTTACGTAGTAGCATGGTATTATTTCTTAAGTACTGAATTGTTTCTTTCTGTTGTAGGCAATTGGAAAATAACAGTGACCCGGGTCTTACACTGGGTGGATATTTTTGTCCTCAGTGCAGAGCCAAATACTGTGAGCTTCCCGTGGAATGCAAAATCTGTGGTAAGTAGCAAGGAGAGGTGAGCAGATGAATCAGGAGTTCATGGTGAGAGAGTTAAGGGGTAGAAAAATTCAGCTATACTTAGTAATTAAAAGCCTGCTCTGCTTCGAGTCCTGCATTTCTGTGACCTGAGATGTCAGCTTCGTACAAGTGTCTCTCGGGACTATACCTGTAACAGTAAAGCTGTATCCTATTCCTTGGTAGAAGGAATATACCTAAGGCAAATTGGGGAAGCGGGGTGGTGCACATGGGAATGGTAACTTCTCAAGAATTCTCATTTAACTAAACACACCCATGTTTCAGAGTCCTCAGTGCAAGGCCATGAAAATAGAGTGCTTTGGAGCAGGAGGACAGAAGTACTCTCACCTCCAGGAGTACGTGGATGAAAGATTTCAAAGTTGAACCCAAGGGCAGGCTGTGCAGTGACACATGACAGGCTGTAGAGCTGTAAACAGAAGCCCTTTGGTCTTGCAAATGTTAATGGACTGTGCAAACAATGATGCCTCCCTCCATTGCTCTTAGTGAGGGTGGGAGGGAGGATTAGCATGGTTTATAATATCAATATTGTGAGGGGGTGCTGTTTTCCTAGCTTCCACAGGCATATGACTAAAACACAATAGGTATTACCAGGATGCGTGTATTTGGCAAGAGGATGAAATAATTATAATTTTGGGTCACTTTGTCGTAGTTTAATTTCAAGTTTTTCCCACCAGCATGAGTTTTGTTCCAGCAAGAGAATAGTGTAAGTGGAGAAATCCTGTGTATCTGCAGTGGATTCTCCACAGCTGCAGTGGAGAACAACAGTTTGGACATTTATACAAGGTGTGAGGGAGTGAGTGAGTGAGTGAGTGAGTGAGTGAGTGAGTGAGTGAGTGAGTGAAATCTGTGCCAGCCCATGCCCCACCTGTTCTCATGGTCTAACCCCAGCTGGCAGCTCAGCCCTAGACACCCAGACGCTCCCCACTGGTGAGATGGGGGAGAGAATCAGAAGAGTAAAAGTGAAAAGAGCCAGTGAACTCACCTGGCTTTAAAGGCAGTTGAAAAGTTACAGCAAAATCTGTGCACACAAGACAATCAAAGTAAGTAATTCACCACTTCCCATCAGCAGAATCTCCAGGAAAGCAGGATTCAGTCATGGCTAACAGTTACTTGAGAAAGTTAATGTCGTTATCCTGAATATTCACGCCTTTCCACCTTCTCACGGCTTCATAGGCTGAGCAGGATGGCACATGGTATGGGATATCCTTTTGTTCTTTTGGTGCAGTGTTGACTGCAATCCTGACTCTAATCCCTCCCAATGCCTTGTGCACCCCCGAGCCTACTCACTGGTGGAGTAAGAAATAGAAAGGGCCTTGATTGTGTGGAAGCACTGCTCAGCAGTAAATAAAACATTCCTGCCTTATCAACCCTGTTTGCAGCATGGATCTAATACACAGCCACATGATAGTGTGACAAAAATTAACTGTTAAAACCAACAGACCTGTGTTAGCTGAAATAGTGCTGTGGTATGGTTTTGACAGTAGTATAGCAAAGCTGTAGTAGAGCTTTGTAGCGGGGTATCATTTCAGCTGGTGGTGTGATACAGCAGAAATGCCATTCCCAGAAGGAGCTTCCTAACTTCACCACTGTGTATTGTAAATGTATTTCTAAAGACTGAGTTAAACCTTTTCAGTAGAAATTTGAGCAACTTGCTTGATCTTTGTATTTAGATTTAAAACTGGACAGGATTATGGGTTTGGCTAATGGAACAAGTAATTTTACTTCTTAAAATTCTTAAAACCTCTCAACCACTGAGTAATTAAAAATATTATTTTTCCTTTTTACTTTATTTGATACAGAAAAGCTTTTCAGTAAATCCTCCCTTGTAACAATTTTGGTATCTCTTTATTTGCAGGTCTTACATTAGTGTCTGCACCTCACCTGGCTCGATCTTACCATCACTTGTTTCCTTTAGATGCATTTCAGGAAGTTCCACTGGAAGAATACAAGGGGGAACGGTACGCAGATCTTACTTGCGATAATGAATGTACTTGTGGATCCTATAATTTTTTTTGTCACAAAAGTAAGAATAGCTGTCAACAGCTTCTTTGCTGCTGGAGATCCTGAGTGTTTGGGTGGTGTGGGGCACCTCTGGCATTAAGAAATACTTGTAGTTTCAGTGATCTCTGAGTTCGGTTGAATAGCTGAAATAATTGCCAGAAATTGTTACTATGTATGAGATCTTTTTTTAAACACTGACTTACATAGTCTTGACTCTTTTTTTTCAGTTAAAATACACAATTTTCTTTTAGGTATTGTCAAGGCTGCCAGGGAGAAATAAAAGATCAAAATGTAAGTATCTTGAATGGCATTGTAATTTGCATTGAGAGATGTGAGAAATAGAGATGATCCTTTAGCATTATGTTCTAAAGACCAGAAAAACACTTGTGAAAGTTAATGTTGTGGTTAACTGGAGTTATGTGTTAAACAGTCACACTTTCTAGACTGCAGAGTCTGTAGAAGTGTGGGAAGGGATTTCCTAGGGAGCTGCATAAAAAAAGCTTCCACTCTCAGCCATTTGGAAGCATTTACAGTTACCTGAGCTCAAGCCTGTGGATACAGTTGCTGTCAGAAGCTTAATTCAGTTGAGTTTCTGTGATGCTAGCAGTGTAGTCTGTTTACATTCTATTGATGACATAGCTGTTGCCCTGCTGTAGTGCTATGATGATAATTTTTGCTAATTTGACTTGTCTTTCTGTCCTTCCCACACAGGTGTACATATGCAAAGTGTGTCAGAATGCATTTTGTGTGGAATGCGATCTGTTTGTTCATGATTCACTGCACTGCTGTCCTGGCTGTATTCATGAGCACCCTGCTCCTGTATCTGCATGATCTCATACCTTTTTAGAGATTGCTGTATCTTTGTCATTCTTGCATTAATCTTAATTTGTTTATTCAGCCATCACTTTCACTGATGCATCTCTGAACAAGAAGATGGTTACAGAGGGATGCACAGTGGAGTAGGTGCAAATGATTTTATTACTTCTAATATATACTTTGATTATCTGTATCTGTTTTTTGTTCTTGCCTAAAGAACTATGGCTTTTTTAGCTGTTATTAAAATAACATGTATATTTGTAAATGTGAAAATGATAAAACTGGTTTTTGTGATAATGTGATCATGGTTTCATTACTTGTTCAAAAAGAAGCCCTGAAAATACATTTTACACATCTCTTGTTACAAACTTTTGGTTTTGGTGGATGGTGGATTTCTGTAGATCTGTCTTGGTTTGAAAAGATAGGTGTCTGCTAAGGAAGGCAGGAGCCTCTCTTGAAATGGAAAATGTAAACACCGTCCCTCAGAATTATTATAATTTTGAAATTAAGGGGCTCTCAGGCCAAGATACAGGAGTAGGAATAACTGTTATTAGGAAAAATAGAAACAATGCAGTAATACAGAACACTGACAGAGTCAGAATATGACCTGACACCCTGTTGGTCAGGGTGTTGGTAGCAGTCTGATTAAATGGTGGCTGCGGCTCTCCTGGAGTGACAGATGTGGTTCTGTTGAAGCAGTGATCCTGTAGAAGAGTGTAGTTTTCCTCTGAAGGTCCAGTGGTGGTATAGATGGGCCTGGTCTTCCTCTGGGAATCCTATGGAAAAGGTTGGTTGTGGAGTTCCAACCTCAGATTATATCCAGGTAGGAATGCTTGGCTCCTCCCCCTGGGTGGAGCATCTCCCAATGGGGTGATATAATTTTATCAGTCATCCAGTGACACTCAATGGCCCATTGACAGAAGATATTTCCTGGAGGGAGGATTTGTTGTAGAAGAGAGAAAACTGCCCCACCTGGTTTTTAACAGGTGGCCCAATTAACAGAAGATAACTGCTCCATCTCTAATAGATGGCAATAGAATACACACCCCCAGCCACATTTTGCATTTGCAACCTAAGACAGATCAAAATATTCTTTGGCAAAAATTTAACAAAGATGGTTTTGAGCAGTTAATTGGTGGACATTTCATGTATTAATTTCGAGTATTATGAGTATTCACCTTGGCATTCAGTAAGGCGGCTCAAATACAGCTGTTATAAATGTGCTGAAAACACATTTTAGTGCAATTCAAAGTTAACTGAATTCTCTTACTCCTGTGTCTGCAGCTGTCCACTTTAGGTTTCAATTTTTTCTAGGAGGGTAAGATTGCTGAAAGGCACTGAACTTGCAAAGGGATAATACCTGATTTAATACAAACTATTGTTTGGTGGACTTTGAAGACAAAAAGAGATGCTGTTTGGTTCTGAAGCTACACTGAATTGACAGAACCACACATCATCATTTCTTCTTGGCTAAACTGCTAGAGCAACAGACAGTAAGGTGGGTGCAGGAAGGGAAGTGTCCATCTTTACCTGAACTTTGAAGAATAGAAATTGAGACAAATGCAAGACTGCCATTTTGAGGTGTCTGTTCAAAGTGTGTTTGCAGCTTGAACCTCTGAGAATTGTAATGTGCTACACCTCAGTAAAAGGAGGTTACAGGTGCAGTGTCTGAAGCAATAAATCAAAATTGGTTTTCTTGAGTCACCTTGTGATAATTGTAAATACATCAGTGACTGAGTTGCTCTGGGTGTATATGACTTAATTTTTGTTTTGTGTCAGATTAGAAATGGAAATAAAACAGCTGAATAGAAACAAGCAACAAACCCAAACCTCTCCTCTTACATTAGTTCAATTTTTCATGCTCACCACATACAAGCAATACATGCTGCTTGTCATTTCTTATGGGCGGTTTTCATTCAATTGTTAGTATAGCTCTTTCTGTGCTTTTTCTGCTGATAGTGTCTGCATGCTGGATAGAGCGCAGTCATTCTCTTGTGTTGTCAGAAAAATGACTGTTGAGCATCTGCATCTCATTTTGTGCTGAGTCAAACAATCCCTATAAACCCTTTGTGCTGTCAGGTGGTTGCAGTGCCTGTTACTAAAAACTAACAGAGAAAGGACTTAGAGTGTTTGTTCTGGTCTAGCAGGCCGTTCCAAGCCAAACTAATGCTCTGCATCTCGTTTTGTGCTGTCTGGCTCTTAGATATTCTGATGCTGGTGACAGCCTCTTGAGACTGTTTTCTGGATATATTTTCATCTTTGCAGTCAGTATTTTCTAAAGGAAATAAAAAGGGATTGTCAGAACACTTCAAATCCTTCTCTTGCTAGATACCAAAATAGCATACTCCTACTCAGCTTCTATTTCTGAAAGTAAAAACTGTGTAGAAGTTGCAGCCATATACTCCATTATTAGCTTGTAGTCAGAGCAGTAATTTGGTTTGTACTTTCCTACCCTTCTCATTGGTAGAACAGTTCAAACCAGCTCCTGAAAAATCACTACTAAGGCAATATTTCTCTGGTGCACAAAGACTTTCATCTGTGTTCTGTGTATTTAAAGCAGCATGGAAGGGATCTTTCCTCCACTTGTGCTCTTTGACTGGGATTCACTGGTTTTCAAGTCTCCCTTGCTTGTGGGAAGCTCCAACCTTTTTCATTCTTGTTTATTTATTTACTATATCTGCCATAAGATCAGTCAATCAATGAGGTTATTAGGAGGCCTGTGACAAATTCTTGTAGATTTTGAACATGTGTAAAAGGTTTCAGACTTAAAGTGCTGAAGGAAGAGGCAAAAAGACCAAAACACCCTGTGGAGTGGTTAAGGATGCAGCTGTGGCAAGAAGTTTGAGACTAGGGGGTGCTGCCATGTGGAAGGGAGAGGATTTCAAAAGGGCTAGAGCCCTCACTTTCCTTCCAGTTTCCATTTTCTTTGTAGGAATGAAAGTTCCCATCTGTAATAATAACTCTCATAGCTAATTTCCAAGAGTGGAAATGCTGAAAATATATTCATTAAAATAGGAGTAAAGAAGGACCCCAACTGGAGTAGGTGGATGCCTGAAGCAGCCTGTGACCATGTGGAAGGTCCACACTGTAGCAGGTTCTGTGGCTCCGTGTTGAGAAGGGTCCATCCTGGAGGTGGATGCTGGCAGAACTTGTGGCCCTGTGTGGGAGTCATGCTGGAGCAGCCTGATCCTGAAGGGTTGACTGTACCCTATGGATACGGCCCACACCAGTTCTTTAAGAACTGCGATCCTTGAGAAGGACCCACATTGGAGAAGTTAATGGAGGACTGTGTCCCAAGGAAGAGACCATTCTGGAGTAGGGGAAAAGTGTGAGGAGTCCTCCCCGATGGAGAAGCAGCAGTGGAGTTGTGTGATGAATTGACCACAGCCCCCATTTCTCTGCATTGCTGGGAGGATGGAGGTGAGAAAGTTGTAAGTAAAGTTAAGTCCATAAAGAAGAGAAGGGTGGGAGAAAGGTGTTTTAAGATTTGGGTTTATTTCTCATTATCCTACTTTAATTTGGTAGCAAATAAATTTCCCCTGTTTAAGTCTGTTTTGCCTAATAGTAACTGGTGAATAATTATTTCCCTGTCCTTATCGTGATCCACAAGCCTGTCGTTGTATATCCCTTCCCCTGCACAGCTAAGGAGGGTAGGGTAGAGCAGCTCTGGTGAGCCCCTCTTGTCAAGCCAGGGTAAACCCACTACAGTAATTTTTCAAAATACAGTAGGACTAGAAGACTTCTATAACAATCAGGCACTTTTTGGCTTGGGATTTGGATGAGAGAAGAATGTGAATTTTATAGGCAGAAAAAAAAAAATCAACAGACTGAAGATCCTGGATTTAGAATCACTTTCTGGAGGATGAATTTGTTTGGTAAATGTCATAAATCTTTAAGATCTCTCAATTACTTGAGAAAACAAAGCTCTTTAGACTTACAGGGTGCAGAATTTGAATATGTACATATGAACTGCAGACATGTCTGCTACATTCTGAACCATCACAGAGCAAAATATTTTCTATTTACCACAATACTAATAAGAACATGACAGAATTGTATGTTTTGCCACCTGTTTTTTTTTCCTTAATCTAAGCAGAAATTCAAAATCTGTCAACATTCAGTAATGGCTTTGGGATGGAAGAATTAAGATTGAGAGGTGTATTGGTTCACTGAGTCCACTCTAGATTTTTAAGCTACAGGCTGAAGTTCTTTGGATTTGCTAATTGCCTGCCATCTTGCTGAAATCTCATGTCTCTTCTTTCCCTCCATTTTGGTTGTAACACCTTCTTAATACTTGCTGTTGTAAAGGCACTAGTCAATTGGAGTTTACAGAAATTTCTATTTGGCTAGTCAGATTCCATAATACACCTGTTTATACTATCTCTGCAGTTACCTTATCTATTCTTAGTAAGCTAAAATCAACTTTTTATAACCTGTAGAAACCATGTTATTAAGGAAAGAGAGGTGATAATGTTATCTAAAAGATGTGTATAATGTAATTTAGTAGTCTTGTTTTTTTCAAAAAAATGTCAAAAAAGATCCTATAGGAGAGACAAGTAACAATTAAATATGTGAGCTGAATCTTTCTGCTTTGCACTGACTCCCACATGTAGTCTTCGATTTTCTCAAATTTGTCAAATGGAATCAAACGAAGACAGAATTCCAGGAAGTCCATGAACAACTGCATAAGAGTTAAACCCTACCATAAGAAACTAGTATGATAGATTAAAATCCTTTTTGTCCTATACATCTCATTCATCATGGTCTTTGACAGAAATGGCAACTGCTGCTTTTTTTCTCATCCCCTTGTTCAATCCAGTGTGCAGTGTCTTTGCTGTGGGTTAGTTTTATTTACCGTGATGATTAGATGTACCCCATGTGAACAGCACAAGAAATTCTGTCCCCCTTGTGAACTTGTCCTGGGCAAAAGTGTGTAATATTTCAAAGTATGCATCTGTGTTGAGAAGCTGAAGAACCCAGCAGAGACGCTTACAGATACACTGTGCAGGATGCAGTCCTTTGATACATGGCTGTTGTATGCCAGAGGAACAAACCCTGATTTACTTGCCAAAGCTGGGCTGTTCTTTCCAGGTAATTGAAAACAAAGCTGGGAGGGATTGTTGGTTTGATTTATAGAATGGCACCAGTCTACTTACAGCACTTGAATGAGCACACATTTTACTGTCACGCATCATTTGGCAATGCACTGATTCCTCCATAAAGGCTCTCATCCTCATGATGAAGAATACAGGCAACTCATTTGATCCTCAGGCAAAAATTGTTCTACTTTATCATTATTGCTGTGTTCCCTGCACCTTTTCTTGCTCTAATGAAGTATTTTTTTTAGTTGAGGAGACTCCTTTCAAATGCACTGTTTAAGATGTGAATCAACTATGGGTTTTCACAGTGATACATTTTTTCTGTTTATTAGTCTGTAACAGATGCCAGGCTTACAGATGCCAGGCTTACCTCTCTTCCCCAGAGGTGTAGAGTGCTCTTTAAAAATTGGCAATGTATTTTCCCCACTGAGCCATAATTGCTTTGATTTTGGGTCTGCCTTCTGCTATATGCTCTCCCCTTTTCTGATTTAGAAAATGGGAATCTCCCTGAATTTGTCTGCAGTAGACATTAATAAAATTATTCCAGAGAGTGTCACTTCAAATCATCTGCAATTGTATTGTCCCTTTGGAAACGTTCCTTTACAGCCTGGTTAGCAGATGGCTCTGCCAGCTCTCTTCACTGACTTTTTGCTCCTGCTGTCTGAAAGAAGGTTAAAATTAGTTTAGCTATTCTCAGACATTTAATTTTTTTACCCAGCCTGTTTGATTTTATTTTACTCACTTCATTTGCCAGAAGTTTTGAGCCCTTTGTTTTCTTTGTTTAAAAAGCTTCTGCTTTTTGAATGATGCCCATGATGAGTCTCCCATGGGCAGAATGGGAGCTTCAGACAAATTTTGTCAGGGAGACCCTCCCACCGAGACATGAAGTGCAGAAAGGGTTACCTTCTAAACTCCTTCTGAGAAAGAAGTTCAGGTGTGGCTGGATTCACTCGCAGCCCCAGATTTTGTTTTGTTTTGTTTTCCAGTAAGCCCAAGATGCTGGCAATCCAGTTCTGTCCTTGCTTTGGAGAATATGATAGCAGGCCAATGCTTTCCTAACTTACCAAGTACCTTTGATTGCAAAGGCAATCTCACCTTGAGCATCTTTGAGGATGGAGGAGTCTGACCAGACTCTAAAAAAACTCAGCTTGCAGAAGCCCACTCTCTTACTAAAGCCAGGTGTTTTACATAAGCCTGAACTGAGCTGGTTAGCTATGTAAATGCAGGACAAATAAAAGATCCACTTTCAAGGCAGGTGGGACAGAGGTTCAATATAGTCCTGGTGCCCAGCTAAAATCTTGTCTTGGCTTTCCATTAGGAGAGCAATGCAGCTGAAAAATGGCAATGGCTTTTGCAAAAGTTGTGACAAGGAAATTGAAATGAAATTGCCCTAGCCCTGTCTGAGGTGAAAGCCAGTGCAAAGAGTGGCAAGGAGAGTATGTTTTTAGAAGGGAGAAAGTATTTATCTGGATGCTTACTATTTGTCTGGTGTTACTAGGAGAGCAACATTGAATCAGGTCTCACAAAGCAGACGTGATGAAGGGCCTGTGTTCAGGTCCTTGTGAGAGGGATGAGCCAAATGAGATGAATGGCTATCCTCAACTAGAATCAGAGGTGTTCAGCACCTCTGAAAGCCAAACCCTGTCCACCTGCAAAAAAAAAGGTTTATAGGGAACAGAGAAAGATTGAAACAGATTGCATTTTGAGAAGGGAGGATTACCCTTTGTTTCTGCCCTGTCCTCCCTCCCCTTCCTTTACTGTGGGTGCCTTGAGTTTGTAAACGGAAAATTCCTTGTATCTCTAGAGTACTCATGAGGCCTCTTACACCCTCTCTGGAGATGTAGTTTGCCTTTTCTGTTGATGACTTTTATAAGCTGTTGAGTTACAGAATGAGCAACAGCAGGGGCAGTCCTGAGAAAGGAAAGCAGATAGTAAGTAACCTATTGCCCAAAATCTAAATTTTAATTGATTTTTTACTTGGATCTGCTGCTGTCACTCCTTGGCACAATATTCAGGAAATATATAGTTTTTTGTTCTTTAACAGGAAAGGTCATCTTCTCTCTGCAGCATAAAATTGTTTTTCTTAATCTGAAGGAGCCCATCCTTCCTGCAGGGTAAAAGAATAAAGTCTGCAACCAAACTGATGGTTTAGCAGTGTTTATACCTCTTGCACCTCAGATGCTTCCCATTTATCCTGTGACTGCAGGATGACAGCCTGTTAGAAGGAGGTGAGTTCCAAGGAGAGAATTTCAAATGAAGTAAAGTGTCTGAGTAGAGAAGAGGCTGCTTCAGGATAAATCTATCTTGTTTGTATATTTTACAACAACTGCAAATTGTAATTTTTAATGGGTATTACTTCTTCCTGTTTTTTCTATACACAGTCCAAAATATGTCTTGCTTCTCAAAGTGTATTCAGCCTGCTTACATACTAGATTTTGCTGAGACCTCTATTGAAATGCCTTCTTAGTTTCCCTTCTACATAGCAATAGAAATTGCAAGAAAAATAAGCAGTGGAAAAATAGACTGACTTAAAATAGAGCTTTGTAACTTTGTTGCTAGTTTATTAAATTATATGCCCTAGCTGTTAAAACTGTATTTCCAAAATGTTTTTTGAATGTAATTATTTTCTAGTATAGTCTTAAAACTACCATGTTATACATAGGCATGGGGAAATGGTTTTTCCTGTAAACAAGCGCAAAGTCTGTCATATTATCTTCCTTTATTTTGACATACATTTCAGTATATACAGTGACTTAATTACAGGAGTCACATCTTGTAAGTAGGGTGACCATAAGGCAAGGCTGGAAAGCTCATGTGATGGTACTCAGGCCTGAGAGAGATTGTTAGGCTTGGTATCTCGATCTCTGCAGAGCTGATCTGATGTCTGACCTCCAGTGGGTGCACGAGTGGGTGTTTTATTTGCTTTGTTCTGTAAGAGTGGTATTTGAACACTTGTAAACACACCACTATCTTATTATACTAGGCATTGATCTGCCTGCTAAAGTATCCTTTATCAGATTGTCTCCTCAGTCTGAGTATCATGATGCTCAAAGTTCTACTATTTTTTTCAACCTAGCAGCAACAAGTTTATTTTTGATGTACCATACCTCAGCTTCACTGTTTATTTGTTCATGTTTCATATGGCTTTGGAACATCTTTAAATCTTTACTGATGCCTGTTTGATTTTGCAGTGAAAGTAGCAAACTATGGAGGTTTCCAGAAGCTTGGAAAGCTTTGTTAGCAAATCACTATGTTGCAGAAATTTCTTTAGAATACTTGATAATGTGTCTGCTTTAAAAGAAGTGGCCATTATCTGTAAGTTCACACATCAAAGCACAGCCAGAGCAGCAGCAATGGTGGCTTTTCTTCACTGTTTCTTGATTGTCTGGTCCCGTGACAATAGCAATGGTGGGTTGGCTCCTTGGCCCTGGTATCATGATGAAGGATCCCTAGTGCAGGTGTTTAAAATTACCTTGGCAATGGGTTTTGCCCCTTTCACCAATTTTTCAAGCCTAGAAAAAGTTTCAAAGTGTTAGGATTTGGGGTTTTTTTTTCTTATCTTCTTGTATTATTAACTATACACCTCCATTGCAAATAAACATTGTCCCGGTTCCAGCCAAGATAGAGTTAATTTTTCCAGCAGCCAGGAGAGGAAATAGCTAGGAGTCCCAGACTGTTCTATACCACCTTGCGTGGGAGGTGGGAGAAGAGACCTTTCCACGTCACATAGGCTGGCAGTGGTCAGCTGTTGCTGGGAGTTCTCAGTGTGGTCAGCACTCTTTCTTGTACACCCTTTTATTAATATTCCATTCAGTTGTTTTGCTTGCAATTAAATCAGTCACATTAATCATTTGTGTAAAACATAAGCCCCTTTACTGAAGTTAGAACTGCAGTAAAATTATTTTTGAACAATTTATTTGCAGTAAAATTTGTTTCTGAAGTCAGAACTGCAGTAAAACACTAGATTTTACTAGTGTTAAAACTGATGAAGGCCACTTTTTCTAACAATGCCAGACATCAACACAACTGATTGAAGCAGAGGGCAGTTCTGCCTCTTCAGCAATGTGAAAAGATGAGTTAGAAGCTTTGCCTCACTGCCATCAGTCTTAATTTACGTCACCTAGACAATTAAAAAAAAAACCTTCAAAGTAGCTTAGGTAAGTTATGAGTCTTTGTTTTGCTCAATTACTTATGGGAAAACTGATTTTTTGAGACATGACCACAGTAGGAAAAGGAAGTGAATGCAGTAAAGTTCGCTCCTGTATCTCCCTGAAAAGCAAACCACTGGCATTAACTACATTACTGCCTGGTATTGCAGCTACAGCCTCTATTAAGAGTAGAGTAAAATCCAGCCCTACATTGTAAGGGCTGAAACTTATGTCCCTACTTACCTTTCCACAGGCTTTCCCTAATTTACTTTCAGTAATGCTACTCAGGAAAAGGCAACACTGTATTTCAGCCATTCATCCAACCAAGAGATGCCTATGAAAGCTCATAATAAAACCCCCCCCAAAACAAACTACATCCCTAAACTCAAAGTTTAAAAAGCAGAATTTTATTCACACATTTGAAACAAGACAACAGCCTTCTGAAACTAGCTGTCATATTTCATTATTCTAATCAGACCTGTAACTGTCCCTCCTACTATGACAGTACACTGTTCTCCATGTCAGTGCCAACAGTGGCCACTGTAACACACATTGCTGCCAGAGCTCTCTCCTAAAAGAGGATACCATAATCAATAATTCTGGTGCTGCCATTCAGACACAAAGTCTGAGGAATGCAAGACATGTTGAGAGATAAATGAAATCTATCACATGGAGTCAAAAGAGTTTAATCTATCATGTGGTAAGAAGACTTGAAATTGCCTCAAGGAAGTAAAAAGTATTTTGTTGCTGCAGTGCTTTTGAAATATATTTGACTAGAGGTCTTTAAGAAATAGCTCATTTCAATGCACATTTAATTACTAGTGTGAAATTATTTATTTGTTAACAGGGACAGCTCAGTGTTAAGAAAATGTTATGATTAATTGTCATGATAAAAAAAAGAAGCAAAAATTAGTATAAAAGAGCTTTTTGGTTTTAAACATGCACATAATTACTCAATTACAAGAAATTACATGTTGTCACAGAAAATCAGAAAACAATTCCCCAGGAGAATATAATTATGTTTTATAAGGAAGTGAACAATACACTGGAGAATTCTGGACAAAGCATTTCAAATAAAAGCATAGGTACTCAAGTACTGAGAACAGAACTACTCAACATTATGAAACTGAATTTGTACTGAAAACAAAGTTTAGCTAAAACTTACCATCCCATCTGTGTAAGGAAACACAGATGAAAAAACTGCATTTCACTTATATCATTTTGTTCCCAAAACAGCCCACTATGAACCATTCATAATTCAAATAAGCTGCACTGTTAATCCTGATGTAGACAGATGCTGTAATTAAAACTCTCAACACAGCAATGAATACTTTCCTTCGTTCTAGCCACAAAAACACAATTCCACAGCTGCTAAGCAAAGAAGGGATTACTACTGGCAGAAGTAGTCTTTGCAGAGAGCCATAAGAGTGGATGGAAGTCCCAAAGCCAAGAGGTTTTTGAAGGGAGTTCAAAACTTGACTGTATCTTCATTTACCACAAGGCTGCAGTACTTACAATCCTTCAGAACCATGATGGATATTCCGTTACTTTGCCTGTGTTTGTCTCTCCAGCGCTGCTTCCATTCGGCTTTGTTTTAAACCCTACAGGATACAATTTCGTAAAATCTTGGTTTTGCCAACATGCAAATAAAAGCTTTAGTCACAGAACAAAAACATTTCTGGACAATGTTTTTCAGTCCTCTACAAATCACAAACGGTTTTTAACTTTCTTTGGAAATCAGAACAGGCAGTTTAAAAATTATAAAAGCCAAACTATGTGTCTTTATAATCAGAGGCTATACAATATAATTTCAAATATATACTTTTTGTTCAGTTTTCTTTTCAGTTGAAAGTAAATTAAAGCAATCCACAATTATATATAGTCTGAAGCACCAAATCCTCCCTTTCCAACTTCCTCAGTGCAAAGAGTTAATCGCATCATTTTCTTTCTTCATAAGTGCTCAGATGAAAATATGAATCAATAATACAAGTCACAGATTTTCACAACTATGCTGACAATTTCTACTGGACCTTCATCATGACATGAAACAATTACTGATGAACAATCTCTACAAAAGTGCCAAACCTGATCTTAAATGTGATACTACCACTCATACTGAAAGAAAATACAAAGAAGACTATTGAAAAATAATCGTATTTAGTCCACCTATCTACAAAGAGAGAATTGGTTGTTTTAGAATGGGTGTAAAACAGTGGCTATAAAAGTACCTGACAGGACCCCTTCAGTCGAACAAAGTACTAAAACATCAACTAAATATATATATACATATATATATATACACACACACATGTATGCTGGCTTACATGAATTCTGCACAACTCAATACTTATACAATACAAAACACCCCTAAATACAGTGATTCTAAAGCAGAATAGGAGACCTAAAAAGCAGCCCTCCCTGTATGGCTTCTTGCTGCAAACAGGAGCACCAACAGCAGTGCAGAATTACCAAGACACTTCAAAAGCACAGCAGCACGTACCAGGTAATATCCAGTGTGGTAACCACTCATGTACCAGGCTATCAACATGCTCCCCAATGCTTCGTCGTCCTCAGCAAAGTCTGGCCTCATAGGTGGTGGAGGAGGAGGAATCAACTGAGAAATCACAAAGGAAATGTCTGTGTTTCAATAGGGTGCTTCCCAGATTAGAGAGCACCTAATTCTAAAAGATTAAAACATAAAACTGAAAAATAGGAACATATCCTCAGTTTGTTCTCTAAACAGGAGTCAAAGATGATGTTTTCTGAACACATGCAATTTCCAAAGCCTAGGAAAAACAAGACTCCTGTAGCTTCACAGGAGTACTGTACACAGAAAGTGTTACTAGGGGCATATATTGTTTTCTTCAGTGAAATGCTGTTAATACAAAGTGTAGTTTCTTCAAATAATTTACCCCTTGATATTCTTACTGACAGCTTCACTGTCACAGAAATGAGTGCAAATCAGACCTTGTACGTTAGATTATTGTAATATTTGCAACTGAATGCGTTAACAAATATGTGAAAAATACAGGCAAACAGACCAAATGTGTTCTAAAAACACAGGCAGTGAGCACATTCAGTGTGAAAACTTGAGATCACCAACAGTTATCTTCCCCATTCTTCTGTCGCTTACTGGTGGTCCTGCTGAGAAGGGTGGGGGCCAGCAAGATAAAAATGATGGAGGTGCCTTGAATTTTGATCCACACTACATAGGAAAAAAAAAACATGGAACAGTACAAATTAAAAAGGAATTTGGGGAAGTAGGATTTTACTTAAGAGAATTATGTGAAACAATGCATGTATCTTAAACAACAGACAATGCATCCCAGCAATGCAATGAAAATACAGACAGTAGCTATTTCTGAGGCACATTCCACTACCTGAGAAATATAACTGAAGATTACTCATATCACTGAGGTAAACGCTGCTGAAACAGGGCTCTGGTTAATACAAACATTTTGAAAAGGCTTTCCTAAGTGGGAGTCAATGGTCACACTCTCAATAGCAAGAAACAGATCAAATATTCACACAGGCAAAGATAATTTCTCTGCTCCTGTGTGGATGGGGCAAAAGTTGACTAAATTTCATTATGCTAATGAATGTCCTTAAATAAATATCTAGATACAAATCTACTGATACAAAAGAAAAAAGATAAAATAAAACCTTATGAAGAAATCTTGCACCAACAGTAATATTTGGAAAACGCAAAGCTGTGTTTCAGAAAACAACTGTACTATTACTTAGATTGCTACACAACATGAAAACTGATGGGTCTATCAACACCCCATTCACTCCTAATTCAAAAGAGCAGCTACAGCTGAGAGGCTCTATGACACATGGACATCACCTTTAATGCCTTCAATGTCCTGTGAAGCGAAACATACCAACTGGCTAGAAAACCAATATCTTAAAACATCAACATCACACCACCAGAATCCAGGGAACAATATCCCTCTTTTAAGTTAAAAGGCAATTGGAAAGCAAGTGTTGGCTAAGGACCAGAAGGTTCTCCTCACTAGACAGCAGCAGACTGCAGAAGGACTACACTGTGGCCAGATAATTACAAAATGGCAGACCAGCAGGTATTGTCATGCATATCTGTACATCCATCCTCAAAATGCTCATATTGTCTCAGGATTCACAATAATACCACGCTTAACAATGGTACATAAATTATTCCAATTAAGGTTGAGCTTACTCTTTGTAGGCCTGGGGCTGGCGGTGGTGGTGTAGGAAATCTCAAGTTTTGAGGGGAAAATCTTGCTTTTGTGCAGTTGCTTTTGTTTCGAGGTGACTGGGAAGATTTTTCACTTTCATCTGTTGAATATGATGGAGTCTCATTTTCATTCTAGAAGACAAAGACATTTTTATGACATGTACTAAACAGGAGTCCACAAGAGCAATTTCAGTACGAAAAAGCTTGGAAAGACGCATTCACATCCCTCCCTCTTTCTGGCCCTCACAGTCCTACTCAGGAATAACTTTATCTGCTCATCATTTTAGCTATGTTATCTTTCACTGGTGAATTTCTTGTTGTCCACTCCCTTTCTTCCATGCTGAGTTCAAGAAATAAAGGGATGCTTTCATTCCCTCCATCAGCTCGTGTTTGTTTACAACAGAATTGTGCATCGCTTCTCACTCTGAACACTAGCAGTGCTACCAGACATACTAAAAGAAGTTGACCCTCCAACTTTCCCAATTCTTTACAGAAAAATGAAAAAGTCTCTCACCTCCCCAGAATGCCCCATCCCATTTACTGTTTCATCGCTGGCTGGAGGAAGTAGATCAGACAGGTTCTGCTTCTCCTTATTTCCATATCCCGTGTAAGTGACAACACATGTGCCTCTCTTCTGGTTGATGGAGGTAATAGTTGCTAGATACAAATTACCATCCTCAGACCAAACAGCACTGCAGCTGTCACCAACCTTCCACTGCAACAGAAGGAAGAGAGCGTGTAAACACCTACACCCACGGCTGGACAGAACATGCCTTTTCCTAAGCTACTTTTTGTCCAGAAAGACGGATGCCACCTACAGTGTTTCCTTTGTATTTACTGAAATTCCTCTATGTAACCTAAAGTTTATAACGTTATCACCCCACACCACCATCCCAAAATGTTACTCTCAAGGTGACGAAGCAGCAACTTCTGAGTATGAAGCACAACACGCAGTAGAAGCACCACTGGCATTTACAAGTGAGGCGACCTGTTTCAAAGGCGCTGTATTGCTCTTGTTTCTACTTCTGTTCCTTCTATGTTTTTTTCTCTTTACCACCAGGCTCTCCTCGTGCTCGCCTGAAGTCTCCGAGCACTCCCGATTCTTTAAAGCGTTCTTAGGGAAGAGAAAGGACAAAACCAATAAATGCCAATCCAGCGGCCTCAGCCCCACCATCCTGCCACGGCCGCGCCGACCCCTTACCTTGAAGGAGGCCACCGCCTTGTCGTACGCCTTGATGAGGGCCGTGTCGTCCCAGATGTCCGAGTCGTCGCTCTGGGGAGACCACACACCCTTTAGCGCCATGGTAAGNCCGCCATCGCCGCCGCCGCCGCCGTCTTCCGCGTGGTTCCCAGGGCGTGCTCCGCCGGGAAACCTGCCCTGGCGAGCTGCGGAGCGGGAGCTGGGGCCGAGACAACGACAAACGAGCAAAGGATTTGGTGCTGTGCTCAGTGCTGGGCTCTTCAGTGCGGGAAGGACAAGGAGCTACTGGAAAGGGTCTAGTCAAGGGTCCCAAAGATGATTGGGGTCTGGGCCATTAGTCTAGAAAAGAGAGGAGTGAGAGGGGATCTAATTAATACATATAAATATCACAAAGGAGGTTACCAAGATTCTTTTAAGCGGTACCCAATGACAGGATAAGGAGTTATGGCCACAAACTAAACCAGAAATTTCATCTCAATATAAAGAAGAAATTCTTTACATTGAGGGTGGCAGAGTGCTGGAACAGACTGCCCGGGGAGGTCATGGAGTCTCCCTCTCTGGAGACATTGAAACCTCACCTGGGCACATTCCTGTGGCACCTGCTCCAGGTGATCCTGTCTTGGCAGGGGGCTTGGACTGGATGATCTCCACAGGTCCCTTCCAACCCTAACAATTCTGTGACTCTGTGAATTCGCTTAATTTTTCACCAACTGCAGGTATTACATTGTCAGCATCTGCAACATTTTCCTTCGAGCTCTCTTCAAGCTGTGCCAGAGGCCTGTTACCAATGAATGAATGCACTTGGAACACAGCTTAAAAAGCAAAGGCTTCAAAATCTGTCTCTAGAGACTGAACCAGTTGCTGAGGAACACATTCAGTGTAGGCAGCTCCAAGGCTAGAGGCAACCCACTGCACAACAAAGGGCACAGGGATCTGTGGCACCAGCCAGGGAACTGAGACATAGCAGGAGCCAGGACCACTCCTAGACTCTGAGGGTGTAAAAGTCAGGGGTTTCTTTGTTTAGGGTCCCTCTGAAGACACACCAGATGCGCCTGTGACTTTGCTAGTTATTGCACCAAGATTAGACAATATTAAAGATCAGGAGGTGTGACACTCTGCTACGGGAAACCTGGCATAGGGCTCGTAAGGACTCCTGGTCTGAATGGGAATGTGAGGGGTGTAGCTATGAAGGGGCTTCAGTCCCAGTTCAGGTGGTGTGAACGTGACTGCCAGAGTGGCTCCAGGATGGTCAGACAGGGAAGCTTCTTCAACAGTTTTCCCCTGGTCAGTACACAACATACTCAAGCATGCCTGTGAAGCAAGGGCTGAGTTTTTCCATGCTTTTATACCTGAGGCAGGTTTAAGCAGTAATTTCAAACCGTTTTAGTGGTGTTACAATTTCAAGATCTGTTTCCATTAGAATGCATTAACATCAAGCCTGCAGCTTCTTTAAGTTAGTATCAGGACTTGATTGAGTCACTTTTTTACACCAACAAAATCTGCAAGTCAAGAGGCACTTTTTCCTACAGGGCAGACTTAAACTGCATGTGACAGTGCCTATAATATGCATTTCTTATAAACTTTTACTTTATATTACACTTACCTTCTTATACTGTATTTCTCCACAAGATTATCCGTTCCTTATGTTCTTGGTAACTTCTTAGAAATCAACTGATTATGAAGCATAACCATTTCAGATTAGACAGTATTTCATGCAACATTTTATTGTAAAAATATTTTGAGATTTACAGTTCAGACCTCTGCAAGGTTAAGCACATTTTACAAGTGTGTTCCACTCTGAATGAAGTTGCACTTTTGAGAATTCAGGCAACCAGCTCTGGTCTAACTGTAGATTCAGAAATTCTGTTACTGGAACCATTAAGTAAAACTAACAAATGCAGCAAAAGCTAGAATAAAGCTCTTGCTTGGTACTTTTATTCATAGACATGCAGAAGAGTGTAGTCAGTTTTGAAAGAGCACTGTAGACAACTAGGCCTATAGTAACCAGAAAATACTTGAACTAATGCTAGTTGAACAACTCTGCACAAGAAATGTTTAATCATTTAATGGCCAGACACTTTTATGAATGATCTTCTAGGTCCTTTTGCTTCATCAGCGCACTCTATCTTCTCCATAGCAGCAGCTCATTTTGCTCCCGCCTGCAGAGACTTTCTTTCATTAGCTGCTTTTTGCTTTTGCTGCATGATTTCAGAGTCCCTGTAAAGAAAAACCAGTTGGATATCAGATACTGGCTCACAATTTTTCTAAACAGAGTTTCCTCCCTTTAGTAACACCCACTTGAAGAAGGAAAAAACAATTTCTCAACCACAAGCACAGTGTTTTTATCACCCTGTTTTTTTTTCAGTGCATGCATTACTCCATGAGCAGACAATTTACTTGATTAGTAGACCTCATATTATTCTTTCAGCTTTAGAATTACAGGACATAATGGATAAAACATCTCCAAGAAAGCATTATACAATCTTTTCCTGTTTGCACTAAGCAAAAAGCTGGTCAAAAAAATTAAAAAGCTCTACAGGACATAATAAAAATAAATCTGTTTAACAGCAGATACAGCAAAATTTCATCCACACTTCATGCTCTGGCAAGTGATTAGCCAATGAATAAAAACAAAGTATTCAAATGCTGTGTCAGCTAAGACACTGAATTCTTTCTGACCCATCTCCCTCTCCTTTTTCTGCCTAAACATTTACTCAACTTCACTAAATCTTACCTCTGTTTCCTCTGAGAAGCAGACAAACTATCTTCTTTCCTTTTGCCTTTGTGGATCTCCTGAGTCTTCTTCAGGTTCTTCTGGCGAGCAAGTTCACGCTGGTTCCCACCTGCAAGATTATATACAGTTAAACAAGTACTACCACTTGTTTTTTTCACACAGTGTACCCATGTAAAAGTCTGTTATAAAGGCAGTACAGTTTGGCACAATGTGTAGAGCTGGTATGGTTGTATCTTCTACCAGTGTACAACAGGAGAAATTAAAGGCTCACAGCTCTTACTTTTTCAATTCTATGTGTCATGTACAAGAGATTACCAAAATTCTAATATTCCTTACAGAAACAAAATGCAGTGTGCCATAAAAGACTGAAGGAAAACCATCACACCAGTAGGCTGGGCAAAATCATGTCAGTAACTCATCCAAAGATGAGCCATTCACTCAAAGAAGATTCCAACATTCAATATAGCTTACAAATTAATTTTAGACAGCGAGAACAGCATTCAAATTGATTGCACTCAAATACTATTCAAGAGATGACCTCAAAAGGTTTTTTTAAATTTGAAATGAAGTGCAGAACGTAAGCCTGGGCCTTAGCAACTGGGTGGCATTACTTAAAAAAAAAAATGAGAAGATTAACATTACTTCTGTATGTATATAAAGACAAAGAGAGGACACTTCTTCAGCGAACAGACAGCTTTCTCTACGACTACCAACTCAACAAACGACCAGCAAGGTAGGAATGCTCTGATGACACGAAGTTCCTGAGCAAAGTTCCTGAGTGCATGACATCAAAACTATCAACTCTCCATCTAAATACTCAGAGTCTTCAAGGCAATGGCCACAAACTGCAAACTATTCTGCACTGGCTGGCAATCTCTCCTCAGTATTCTCTTCCTAACTTCTATTTTGCTCCAACCTGCCAGACCTGGTTCACTGCCTTGGTACTTCTTCTTGCTCTACTTGTTTTGGACTGACAGTCTTCCAGATATGCTAGACATAATCTTTTGTGCTGTTGAATTAACACAATCACATTCTTTTATACTCAAAAATGACAATTCCATCTCTCAGTTATTTCTGTTGTGTCTCTTTTCAGTCTCTCTACAGTCTTAAGACTGTCTATGTCATCTTTCAGTTTCAAAGCCAGAGATCTCAATCTTCAGGTTACTGTAATTTCTGATCTACAAAAGCATCTTAGAACTCGGTCACTTTCAAACAACAACCTGCTGGTATGATCCATCACTTTGCACCCACACCATTTCTGAGCAGACAAAGGTACCTGCCATGTCAACAAGTAGACAAGAGCAACCCTGCAGAAGCAGGGGTTTGTGCATTCTTCACAGCAGCCTATGGACTGCCTGGTAAGAGATGCCAGAAGCTCAAGTGGAAACAGCCCTGTATGACTGCTGCTTCCCAAGGGCTTCTCTTGTCTCGGAAGGTAATTTTTGTCCGTGACAGGACATTAAGTACTATCTTTTGGAAAAGCTAAGAACTTCTACTCAGCATCCTCACTAGCACCTTGTCTCCAAAGTCCATCTAGAAGAAGGGCAGCTGTTTGTTCACAGACTGAAGCAAACGAGCTGTCTCTGGCAGTACTAGTGTTGATTAGAACTTGATGACTCATGAGCAGATGACACATTCCAGGCCATAAATGGTTCCTTACTTTTGTGGCGCTCAGGAGGCAAGAACGTTATGTGAACAACTGGGTGGCACTGAAAGAGTTCTTCGACAGTGCTCAAAAAAACCCATCTTCTTTCATCATGAAGAAAACAGAGAGGAAGTCAAAACAAAGTGCTAAAGCCAGAAATACCCTCCACCCCAAACCTCACGTACTTCCTTATGAGCAGTTAATCTCCACCCTTAACCTCCGGTTCTTCCTTGTTTTCCAAGTGAACTCCGCAGAGTTTTTCCATACACACGGTAAGGTGTGAGATTTAGGAATAGAACTCAATTGTATCACTGAAAAGCAGCTGGCACAGCAAAGCAGAGAAGGTAGAAAAGCTGAGCAACACAGAATGCACACAAAGCATAGTGCACCAAACAACTGTCTGAAGAGAAGTTTACTTGTACCATCAATGCTTCCAAGCAAACATTGCCAAGGACTATTTGGCCCCATTACTTTATCTGGGATGCTGAATAAGTTGAATAAGTAATATCTTCAAGGGAACCACTGGTGTTTTCTACATTCTATAATATCAACCTAAATCTTCCTTGAAATTGTCACAACAGAAGACAATTCAGCTTCCTGAAATTCAAGCATGAACTGCCATAAAAAGAGCAGTACACCCTTCCTGCTCATACACTTTTATACATTCTTCCTCAAACATCCCCATCCTAGCCTGCTTGTGCGAAACATACACCTTACTTCAACCTGTCCTAGCTCTTCCAACTCCATCAGAACAAAAACGCCAAGAAAAATCCTAAATGTGCTTATTATGTTCCGTGCACAATCTGTTTACATTCCAGGTCTTCAGCTGCACTCCAGCAGCAGTAGGCCCTCATAACTGTGTATCTTCGAGATGAATGTGAAAGGACAGCCTCAACACCGTGTATTTTTTCGAGTGAATGTGAAAGCACAACCTCAGCTAAACACAAGGAGTTTCCGTACTGCCAAACCTAACAGGCAGAAGACCCAAGAGCACTCCCAGCAGTCAGGGGAGCCGGAGCATCCTGGGTCCGGTTCACAGTTCTCCGCCATTTTAGAGCGGGTGTACGAACACTGCCGTTCGGCAGCACTCAACACGGTGACCATTTAACGACTGCTCCTGCCCTTTCAACAACAGCCTTAACAACCACGGCTTAAACAGCGTAGTATTCAATGTTCAGCACTGATATTAAAGTCCTTTATTTTCAGTCTGGACGGTAGACGGGACTGAAATGGAGTGTGGCTGTTGTTTCAGCCCATCATCCCCTTAATTTCTCCCCACAGTCCCGCCACCACTGCTATGCCAGAAGGCGGAGGAGGATGTTTTCGCCTCCAGCTTCGGACGGCGGTAGGACGTGGGAAAAAGCCTCCACCTCAGGCACTCATTACAGGCGAGATTTCGCTGGTGGGACGCCAGGTCCGCCAAGAGTCAGATGCGGCAGCGGCCTCACACAGCGGCCGACTCCCAGATCCCAGCCCATGCATGACCCCCAGCCAGACTGCCCTCGGTGTCGCGCTCATGTCTAGAACCGACCAGGAGGGCAGCCCAAGTCCCACCGCCCACTGTGCTACCCGACAGGCCCAAGCAGCCCCCGGTACTCACGGGTCATGGCGAGATGCTCAGGCCGCGCAGCACCGCTACCGCTCTCAGCACGGCCACCAACCGCTGCCACCGCCAGAGCCGTCTAACGCGCCGCCCGCCGCCGCTGCCCCTTATGGCACCTCGCTGGTCGCTGATGTCATGGCGCCGCGAGGACTCGGCCCAATCAGCGGGACGCGCGCCGCCGCCTCCCGCCCCGTGGGCGGGAATCCTGCCTGCGAGGCTCGCGTGCTGCGTCCNGGGCTCGCGGCATCAGCGGGCTGCCGCCGCCGCGCGCTGCTGACGCCGCCGAGCTCGCGGGCGGGCGCGCGGCGTGCGCCTCTCCCGGGAGCGCCCGGTGCGCGCCTCTCCTGGCGCCGCCGCCATGTTCCGGCGGGCCCGTCTCACCGTGCGGCCCAATGTGCGGCCCCCGGGCAGGGCCGCCGCCACCGGCACTGGCGGGGTGGACCCGGAGCCGTCGGAACCCCCAGGTTCGGAGACCCCGGCGGCGGACGGAGCGGAGACCGCGGTGGCACCGGCGGGCGCGCGGNGCATCCTGGGTCCGGTTCACAGTTCTCCGCCATTTTAGAGCGGGTGTACGAACACTGCCGTTCGGCAGCACTCAACACGGTGACCATTTAACGACTGCTCCTGCCCTTTCAACAACAGCCTTAACAACCACGGCTTAAACAGCGTAGTATTCAATGTTCAGCACTGATATTAAAGTCCTTTATTTTCAGTCTGGACGGTAGACGGGACTGAAATGGAGTGTGGCTGTTGTTTCAGCCCATCATCCCCTTAATTTCTCCCCACAGTCCCGCCACCACTGCTATGCCAGAAGGCGGAGGAGGATGTTTTCGCCTCCAGCTTCGGACGGCGGTAGGACGTGGGAAAAAGCCTCCACCTCAGGCACTCATTACAGGCGAGATTTCGCTGGTGGGACGCCAGGTCCGCCAAGAGTCAGATGCGGCAGCGGCCTCACACAGCGGCCGACTCCCAGATCCCAGCCCATGCATGACCCCCAGCCAGACTGCCCTCGGTGTCGCGCTCATGTCTAGAACCGACCAGGAGGGCAGCCCAAGTCCCACCGCCCACTGTGCTACCCGACAGGCCCAAGCAGCCCCCGGTACTCACGGGTCATGGCGAGATGCTCAGGCCGCGCAGCACCGCTACCGCTCTCAGCACGGCCACCAACCGCTGCCACCGCCAGAGCCGTCTAACGCGCCGCCCGCCGCCGCTGCCCCTTATGGCACCTCGCTGGTCGCTGATGTCATGGCGCCGCGAGGACTCGGCCCAATCAGCGGGACGCGCGCCGCCGCCTCCCGCCCCGTGGGCGGGAATCCTGCCTGCGAGGCTCGCGTGCTGCGTCCGCCCGGGCCCGGGCGTGAGGGAGAGGTGTGGGGGGTTTGGTGTAGCAGCCTGGGCTTGGGGTCAAAGCAGGCGCCTGGAGAGCTCTGGAGAGCTGGCTGAACGGGGACCACGCGGCTGAGGAGCTGCTGGGGCCTTACAGGCGGCTACAGCGCTGTTACTGGTTGCCCAGTAGAGGCTCCGCCTCCTGCCCATCCTCTTCTGGTCGGCGCATACTGATGACGTCGCGGGGTGCGCCGCTGGGGCGGCACGCCGTGANGAGTCCCGCCGAGCTCGCCCTAGCAGGACAGCGTCGGGCCGCCGGCGGCACTGCGGCGCGGATCCCTGGGAGCAGGACGGGCCTGTGCATGGTGGCACCCGGCGGATCCCGGGAGGTGGCGGTGGCTCTCTGTGGCGCTGGTTGTCGGTGCTGTGATAGGGCGCTGGCTCGTCCTGAAGACCATGTGAAAGACGCTTGCGGTCGTTGCCCGGTGGCTGCGCGTCCGCGCTTGTCAGTCAAGGACTTGGGAGTGTTCGAAGCGTTGGCAGCCTAAGATGAACCCGCGTTTCTTCACTGCCGTTGTGCAGCAGGTGCTTGGAGTAACATTGCAGTGGGCTGCCCAGGGAGGTGGTGGAGTCACCATCCTTGGAAGTATTTAAGGAAAGACTGGACATGGCATTTAGTGCTGTGGTCTGGTTGGCATCGTGGTGTGGGCTTATAGGTTGGACTCGACAGTCACGAGATGTTTTCCAGCCTAATTGCTCCTGTGATTCTGTAAGTGAAGACTGCAGAGGAGAGAGGCCCTGTGTGGTCTGACACTCGTTTTTACTGGCTCCACAGCACCCAGGAGTCCTGGTTTGCTGTTTGCAGCAAAAATTCTTCGTGCTCTCTAACTAGATGAGTTTGATTTTGCATTCCTACAGGACTTTCTCTTTTGTGCCCATTGCTTCATGCGTTGGTGAGGGAGGACTTTCTGTCTTTTTGAGGGTTTTTTTTGCCTAGTTTTGTGGGTTTTTAAGTGCTTTTTATTGTGATGGAAGGACCTGGTAAAGCTGACCTTAGGACTGGTTCTCCCTGACGACCTTCCTGTTGTAAGTTAAGCCTGGCTAAAACCCGTGCAGTTTATTGCTTGCTTCCGCACGCCCCTGCCCCTCCCAACCTCGTGGGATGGGCAGAAAATGAAAATAGCAAAAGTGCAAGAAAAGATGCGTTAAGATAAAGACAGTTCAGTTGATAAAGAAATACCTGTATAAGCAAAGCAGAATTGGGAATTCACTCACTGCTATCTGCAGGTGTTTTACTGTCTCCAGGAAAGAAGGGATCCATCACTCTTTAACAGTTACTTGGGAAGACAAGCACCATAACTCCGAATGTCCTTTCTTTCTTCTTCCCCTAGCTTTTCCTGAGGAGTGTGATGCCACATTTTGTGGGATAGCCCTTCAGTCTTCTGAGATCAGCTGTCCTGGCTGCATCCCCTCCCAGCTTCTTGCTGATCCCCAGTGTGGTCAGCCATAGGGCAGTGTGAGAAAAGACCCTGGTGCTGAATAATCATTGCTCAGCATTAGCTGAAAACGTGGGTGTGCTGTCAGCGCTCTTGTCATAAATCTGAAACAGCACCATGTGAGCTACTGTGGAAGAAGTTAACTCTGTCCCCACCAAAGGCAGTACAGATCAGTGTTTCAGGACATGTTCTCAGTCTGATAATTGTTCTTCAGAACAACATTCAAACTTCTTTTGTACAGTTGGGTTTGATTCTTTCATAAATACCTCTGTTCTTTTAGTTGAAGCTTGTAGCTTATGCCAGCATGATGAAGTAGTGTTAATCTTCTGTTTTGGTGGCTGGAAATTCAGGTATCAGACTAGTTGGCATGACATGTCTTTACGAAACCCATACTGCCTTTTGTTCAACTTGTATCTTACATTTTTACTTGTTTTTGCATTGTGCTTCAAGGATGTAATTCTTTCAAGTTGTATTTGTAAAATTTTTATGTTACAGGGATCGCATTACTGGATCTTTTGCTGACTTTTTTTTTAATGAAGAATTTTTAAATTATTTTTTAGTTAAGTGCTACTGTTGCAGATTTGTTAAAGACTTTTGCAGATCTCTTTCAGCAGATTTGTTAAAGACTTTTGTGTTTGCAATTTAACAGGTGCATCAGTGTAATATAATTTTAAGTTTCAAAACTAGATATCGGTGCGACTCTGAAAGGCACTCTGATCTATTCTCATGGCCTGAAAATAGACCTTTGCCATATAACCTTCTGGCAGGGTAGTCCAGCTAGCTGACCAGGGGAAGCCAGTTCATGTAATCTTTTTGGATTTCAGTAAAACTTTCAAGACTGACTCTCACACTGTCCTTCATTCTGGATGAAACATTCAGCACACACCTGGATGAACACATCACGTGATGTGTGAGCAACTGGCTCACGGGTCGGGCACAGAGGGTTATACTGAATAGGTGACATCAGACTGGTGACCTGTCACTGGTGGGATTCCACAGGGCTCCAGCCTCAGTCCTGTGCTCTTCAGCATCTTAATAAATGACTTGGACACAGGATTAAAATATAATACTTGCTATATTAAATTTGCACATGATAGAAAATGGGAGGACCTGTTGACTCCCTCAAGGACAAGGAGGCCCTGCAGAGAGACCTTAACAAATTAGAGGTCTGGGCAAACACCAGGCTATGAAGTTCAAAAAGGGAAAGTGCCAGATTCTGCACCTGGGGTGGGGCAACCCTGGGTATGGACAGACTGGGCAACAAGAGACTGGAGGAAAATGACCTGGGGGTCCTGGTCAGTGGCAAGTTGAACGTGACTCAGCAGTGCCCTGGCAGCCAGGATGGCCACCCATGTCCTGGGGTGCATCAGGCACAGCATCACCAGCTGGGCAAGGGAGAGGATTGTCCCACTCTGCAGTACACTGAGGGAGCCTCACCTCGAGTGCTGGGGGCAGTTCTGGGGGACACAGTATAAGAAAGACACGGAGCTGTTATGAGAGTGTGTAAAGAGGGGCAACAAACATGGTGAAGGGTCATGAGGTGAAGCCGTATGGAGAGTGGCTGAGGTCACTTGGTCTGTTCAGCCTAGAGGAGTCTGAGGGGAGACCTCATGGCAATGTACAGCTTCTTCATGAGGGGAAGTGGAGGGGCAGGCACCGATCTCTTCACTCACAGCTGCTCAAGTCTGTGTCTGTAGTATCAGTCACTTTACATTGTTTTGTATTCTATATACTGAATAAATTTTGTTAGTTACCAGGGAAGTGAAAATTTTGTAAGAGAATTCTAATTTTTTAATACACTTTTTGTTAAATTGTATGTAGCTATTCAGAAATCCAGTGCTGCACTCTGATTAAAAACTCGCCATAACGTAGGTGGTATGGAGAAGGTGAATGAAGAATTACTTTCCATTGTTTCCCGCTGTACACAGAACAGTGGGTGTTGAGTTGAACTTGTAAGGATCGCATTCAAAACACATAAACAGGCACCATGTAATAAGCCCTCTAAACGCTTTGCCCAGGGGTGCTCTGTACTGAAAATGTGTATGAACTCACAGTGTGGGACAAATTGATTCGGCCATTTAACTAACAGAGGCTGCTAAATGCAAACACATCATCTGCAGCATTTGCCTGAATCATGTACAGTAGCTGGAGGGAATTTTGAAAAGTTTGACCATGTGTATAGTTTTTTATATTTCTTGGAAAGCATTTACTTCTGACCATTTTTAAACATGTGTAAGTGATCCATGGGTGTGGTTGTCCTTACATACAAAAACAAGGTGTAGTTCCAACATAAAATTAAAAAAGCTCTCTTTATGACTCAGTTATAATTATACTGCAGTCTTACTATGAGCAGCAGCCATGAAGCTGAACACTGGTGGAGTCAGCAGATTTGGGATGATCATAATGGTTGGCAATTTTACTTGCGCTTTGAAAACTCTTTCTGCGTAAGTGATAGAAAAAGTACCTACATACAAAGTTTTCCAGGGAAGCTAAGAGTTAATGATGCGTTAAGTGTGAGCAGCAGTTTGACTGCTGAAGTTTTTCTGGAAATCACAGTTTATGCATCATCTACTTAGAAATGTGTGAGAGGGTTGTTCACTTTTATTGTGATAAGTCATCAAACCACTCTTACATCTAGCTTTGTTAAAGTGTTTTTAATATGTTGCCTATGTTATGTGGGTAATTTTTTATAGAGCTTTATGGTACTGGTATTTTTATAGAGCTTTATGGTACTCTCAGCTGAAAGGAGAGAGCCTTCCAGAAAAAGAGGTGGGGTGTGGGAATGTGTTACTGTTGCAAGCTTGTTGATCAGTGATTAGTATTAGAAAATAATATGCCAATTCTTAGAGCTGATTATTTGATGAGGAAGTACCAAGCTACATGTTGGTCCTAGCTTGGCTTCTTGTGTATAACTGCTTTCCTGTAGCCTAGTGTTTATACTGATTGGCCCATAAACACTTCTTGAAAGTAAGAGTGACAAATCTATCACTATAAAGAACTTCAGAATACTCTCTTAAATTTTCTAGTGATGACAAGGCGGACAATGCAAGTGGCACTGGGGAAGCTGGTAAACCTGCAGAGATGCTTACACAGAGAAGAAAACGTATCTCCACCATGCCAAATCTTGTCAAACCCAGAGCTGGACCATCGTCTGCTCAGCATTCTGCACCAAAACCACAGAGGCGAACATCACAGGCTTCTGATGGCAGTGCTTCACTTCAGAAGGATCCCTCTCCATCAGAAAAGAGTCATGTCGAAAGCTCTGTAAAGTCTCCTGTGCTCCCTGAGAAGAGAACACCTGTGCCACAAGTGCCACAGTTTTCACCACTAAAAAAGTCTGCAAACAAAGAGCAAACTGTTGGTGTAGCTGCTCAGAAAAATGATGATAACTTGCAGAAGAATGTACCCTCTCCTCTCAAGGAGAGACCAACACAGGAAAGATCACGAACACAGGAGGAAAAGCTACCTGTGAAACCTCCTCCTGAGAAAGTCAAACGAATGTGTTCTGACCGTGAAAGGATCCTCAAAGCTCGGAAATTAAGAGAAATGCTTAAAGAAGAGCTGAAGAAAGAGCGGATGGTAAGGCCTCTGTGCAAGACATTTGATTGACCCTGCATACATTTCCTCTTTGCAGTAGTGTTTTCCGATGATCGTCAGCTGCTTACTGCTAGTAGTCTGTCATACCTCATAACTCTATATGTGTTTATTCTGTTTATAAGCAGTAGCAGCACTTTGTTCCCCAAGAATACAGGTTTTACAAAGAATTGCTTATGTTTTTCTTTGATTAGACCACAACTCTTTTTGGCATGACACCTGGTTTTATTTTATAGTCAACATTCCAATTTTGAAAGTTTCACAGTTTGTAATACAGCAGGGAAGTGTGCTGCAAGAAGCTTAGATGTGGGATATTTTTTTTTTTTGTGGGATATTTCTTCAAGTTGATCATTGTCAGAGTTCTGTAATTTTGAATAACTTTTAATTTATTTGTGCTGGGTATTGAATGCTCTGAAAGGGTAAGTGGCTTAGGAGTCTGTAATGCCCTCTCTGAGAAAGGGACACTTCTAAGATAATCTTGTTTTGGTTCTTGGGAGTGGTCTGTGTGTGTGTATATAAAAAACAAAATTCCAGGAATAGGGTATTTCATAAACAAACAAAAGTAATAATAATTTGTGAAATATAAAATACTTTTAGGGTGAATCTAAGTGTTTGTTGTTTTCTTTTGTTTCATTTTGGTTTGTATGGAAGAAGTTGAAACACAGGCCTCCAGTAATCGAAGGACGTTCTCCACCAGATCGTTCTAAAATGACCATGAGAGACTTGATATACTATCTGCCAGAAAACAATCCTATGAAGTAAGTATGACTTTTTTTCTCTCTCCTTAGGTTAAATTACTTTTTGACTTCCATAATACTTAAATATGGAGTATTAGCACAGATACAGTATTGTTGCAATGGTAACAAAAGCTTCTAGACTAATTTCTAGTTTTCACATCTGCTTAATTCTAGTACAGAAGTGAGAATGGAGAATAGTGTACTTGTTGAAACACACAAACATGAATGTATCCCTAGTGTTGATTTATCTCTGCAGAAATACAGACTAGTAGAATTTTGTTTTTTCCAACTCCCTGTTGTGAAATTTTTAGTTGTGGCTGTTAGGGATGTTATAATTGCCCACCAGACCCAGTGGACTCAGGAAGCTAAGCATTTCTCCTTCTAGGTGCTGAAGTGCAAAATGCACTGCAAGACCCTAGAGGTGTTTACATTCCATGTGAATGAATGTAGCTATTGCTGCTCCACTGACATGTTTCACCAGTAGCAAGGCTGAGGTGCATACAGAGAGCACTAATGCAGCTGGCTGCACAGACTGCCGCAGACAGAGCAGAACAGGGCCTTTTTCCTGCAACTACCAAAAGCAATCGCATGAACAGAAGTACAGTTATCCAAATCCTGTTCTTTCAGTAGTAGGTAGATGAGTTTTCTGATGTCGTCTGTTACCACCTGTGGTTACCACCTTGTTAATGTTTGTGTGCTTGTGTGTTTTATTTATCACTCCCCTTATTTTCTCTTTTACACTAAATAGTCCTCAAGAAGTAAAAAGCAAGATGGTCTCACATTTCTTGTATCCTTACAATGGATTTCTGCTTGAAATATCTTTTTTTTTGTCCTTTCTTGTACAAAAATTTACTAAGCAGTGGTGGTTATGTAGTTCAATCTAGATGTGATACAAAGAATTGAAAAAAAAGAAGCTTTGTGTTTCTTTGTCCGTTGTGCACCAAAAGCCAGTTTCGTGGAAAAAAGCGGAAGTGTGTCTGTACAAACAGTCATCTCTTGCTTTTTATGACATTCTAGGTCTTCACTGGTAGAAGAAAAGAGAACAGAAAAAAGTTCTGCACTGAGTCAAATGAAAGAGTAAGTCTTGATGGTTGTGTATAGTAGAAAAGTTTTCTGGTGTAAAAAAAGTGCATTTCTGTGATAATAACAAGAGTAGAGGTATATTTTAATACTGTTTAAATATCACAGTCTAATTTATAAAAATTGCAATTTGGGCAGGTAGGGTGGTTAAGGAGCATTTTGCTTTCAATGTTAAGTTTTGCATATTTCTGTTTTACAGTAGAATGAAAAGCAGGTTTCAAAGTTCACATATTGACTGATTTCTTGATGTGTTGCATTGCTAGGTGGCTCATAGAATTGTTGAATGTCTGACATACTGAGCAGCAATTCAAAACACTTAACAGTATTTTTGCATGCTGTCTTAAAAAATGTAGACAGGAAGAGAAAAGTACTCCTGATCATGAAGAGCAGGAGGAGGAAGAAGAGGATGGGGAAGAGAGTCAGGATGGCCCACTTCTTGTTCCTCGCGTGAAAGTAGCAGAAGATGGTTCAATCATTCTGGATGAAGAAAGGTGACAAATTCTGTGCCTGACTCATGGACAGTACTGCATTGCAGCTCAGTTTGTTCATGTTTGAGAGTTGAGCTGCACTGACTCAGGGAACAGTGCAAGGATGTGGCAAAATACGGACAGCAGTAATCTGCATCTCTGTAATGGCATACTTTATGAGAAATGTTTTTGGGGAAGAAGGTAGAGAGAGGAAGATGACATTTTATTACTGTGAATGAGCACTGAAGATTTGTCAAACTTACAAATGTCTTCTGTTTAGCTCACTTTTTGCTTCTCACAGTTAACGTGTATCTGCTTGCTGTTATTTGGTTATCAGTACAATTCGCTCCAGCTTTGCGTCTTTCCTGTTGCTTCATTATTCTTCTGTCACTGTTTTCAGTAACTTTGCTTAGAATAGGACTTCAAAAAGTAGATTATCAAATTTCGGAGTTCCCCAAAGGCATTAACATTGAGATTTAGGTCAAGGTTTAAGGATAAACATGGCCTGGTAAAAGAATTTGAAAATGATGTAGAAGGATATTGAGAGGCTGTTATCGTTTTACAAAATAGATTTCTCAAATGTTAAAAAGTCTTTTTTTTTTTTAAGATACTTAATTATATCTTCTTGTATTATGTCTTATAAAACAGAAAAAGTAAATTTACTTACAGAGGATTAATAGGGTAGTGTTTTCTTGTTGCATTCTCCCACTAAAGTACCTGTTAGTGTAATTATTAAAATCAATTACACACTAGAAATGCTCACTTGTGCAAAAAAAGATTGAATAGCTGTCTTATAAACATCTAATGTATGTTTTCTTAGCAATATTTTGAGATGAGTCTTCTTGTGTTTTTTATTTCCTAGCTTAACTGTAGAAGTTCTAAGAACAAAAGGTCCATGTGTTGTAGAGGAAAATGATCCCATCTTTGAGCGTGGCTCTACAACTACATATTCTAGCTTCAGGAAAAGTTTTTACACAAAACCATGGTCAAATAAAGGTGAATATATTTTTGATTTCAAGTTTTGAGTCTACAGAAAAGTCCTGCTTTTCATGCCTTATACTTGACAGTTTTCATCCCCAACAGAGTAAATGGATCTACTTACATGTCATCTCAACCCTCCACACTCTTGCAACAGGCAGAGCTGTGGTATTTACTGTGAAAACTGGTTTCTTAAAAAAATCCAGTGCTTTCTGATATGTAGGCTAATATGTGGGTTTTTTTCTGCCGTGGATGTTTAGATGCTGAGGAAATGCTAGTTTGCTTTACCAAAAGCATAATTTTGGATTCTGATTTACAGGTATTTGAGTTCTATATGGAACTTAGCTAGGCTCTTCCAGCATGGGCAGGAATAGATTGTATAAGGTATTTCTGTGTGGACTGATTTCAGTGCAGGTAGACAGCTCTGTTCTTATGAGTGGGTGGCTTGGGTTCTCCATTACCTCTGCTGCAAATTGACTATTATGTCTAGGCTTACAACACTGTGCAAGACTTTATACAATTGGAAATTTCTTTTTACTGCTCTAGATGGAAAAATTTGCTTCAGAATTCACTGTGGTCTCTTTGGAATGCACTCTTTTCCTGTTAATAATAGAGACAGTAGATTTGCATGATGTTTTTCTGATTTTTGTTTGTGCTTGTGTTCATAATAAAAATGGACATGGACAATTTGAGTTGGTTAGCTTTGATTTACTAGCTTTAGAAACCACACTTCACATTCTGCAGTTTTCTAATAGTTTAGACAATTCTTTCTGTTGATAGTTCATTCAGAAAATATTAGAGGGACCTAGGTAAAATAACAAACGTACTCTATACATATTCACCTGGACTTGCAGCTACAGTAGACAGCCTCAAAGTTACTTATTTTATGACATGAAGTTTGCAAGTTGTTTTTATTTCTGACAGCAGGACGTATGGTTTAGTAAATATTTAAGTGTGTGTAATTTTGTTTTTTTTTTTCCCTTCTAGAAACAGACATGTTCTTTTTAGCTATCAGTATGGTAGGAACAGACTTCTCCTTGATTGGGCGGCTGTTTCCTCACAGAGCCAGAGCAGAAATTAAGGTAAAAATTAAAGCACTCAATAAAGAAATTAAACACCTGGTTTTACTTTTCTTTTTCTTATTTGCATTCCTGCGCTTCCTCCACTGTTGTTGATAATTTTGGGGCAATTTTTGTCCACAGTAGTGCTTGTTTTCTGATACCTGTTTCAAGAGGTTGTAAGTATCTGAAACATAAAAATGCTGGTTGAATTTCAATGAATGTATCTACTACTAAATGTAGCATATTTAAACACCCTTTGTTTTGGTTAAAGAAGACTGATAAGCCTAAATGACTGGTGAGGGGCTTCTGTGTTATCTTTTTTGTTGTACACAGCTGGGAAAGTCTTTGATATTTCAAACCTTGTTCAGATTAAAAGTCAGAGAAATATGTAGAAAATAATAAAAAACATATAGCTGGTGATAAGCTAAGATAACAGATTTTATATTTAAAAATTAGTTACAGACTTGTGTTCTGTGGATTTGCATGTGAATTTCAACAACTTTAGTTAGTTTGTTGCACTGAAGGCTTAGCTTGAGCTGCCATTTTGTACAACATATTGTTGCATTTCTTGCTTAATGATAAACACAACTTTGCATTTGCTTTTAGAACAAGTTCAAACGTGAGGAAAAAGCTAATGGATGGAGAATAGACAAAGCTTTCAGTAAGTAAATATTCCCTACCCGACAATGAGTCATTAAATGGTAGCTGTCTATTTTCACGGTAATTTCTGTGCTTTGCCTGGTTTGAATTACAAAGAAAAACTTTTTGCTGATAGATGAATCCAGAAGCTGTGGAATCTTAGGTTTTCATAACAAGCATAGTTCACAACAACGATCTTTAGGTTTGTTTTCTATCTTTTCTAGATGTCTTCTAAATGAGATTAATATAAACTTTCTTCTGTATATTCAGTTGAAAATAATTCTTCTTATTCATGGGAATTTCTAGCGCAGTTATTTATTGTAAACTGCTTTGAGACTTCTTGAAGACTTTTTTTTTTTTTGGTTGAATGAGGTACATATGTCCTACAGCAGAATGTTAATACATTATTTGGTACTCTGGTATAGTTTACGTATTTTTCAGTCCTTAAATTTTCTGAACTACTTAGTTTTGTAACTTGTTTTTTAAAATCAAACTACCATAATCCTGTCATCTTTATGTCAACTTCAGCCCTTGCTCAAGTGATACAGAAAATACTTTCAAGAACTCTCTGTTTAAATTTATATGACCTTTGCTTTTTAATACTATGTCATGTATCACTGATTATTTTACAAAGATTAAACTTGAAAAAAAATAATCAACTTTAAAATCTGTTGTATTTCTTTGCTTTAATCTGATAGAAGAAAAACGACCCTTTGATTTTGAATTCTTTGCCCAGCTGCTTGAGAAGGTCCTAGCAGATGAGGGAAAGAGGAAGCAAAAGACTGTTAAAACCCAGAAGCCAAAAGAAAAAAAGTCTCCAAGGCCACAGAAGAAGTCAAAAGGTATTTTAAAAGAGTGCTTGAGATGGCATTGCGGAGCAGTGGTTAATAATGTGTTGCTAGCAGAGGAAAAATCACATAGGGCATCAGATTTTCCTTCCCTGTTGTAGACAAGACAAGAAGATCTTAGTTTCATAGTGGAGCTTTTTCAGGTGTAGTTTACTGATGTACAGGATGGTAATAATTAGTAACAGAGCAGAAACATGATACCACGGTGAAAATGGTGCTCTTCCACAATCTGAAGTGCTAATAAGTATCTCCATGAGTTGCTAATGAATTCACTTGCAGAATTTTTGGGCCAAAGTTGTATTTTTGACAAAATGTTCTGTGTTCAAAGTTTTCTTGCGTTTAAAATCATCTTCTTTTAAGTGTTCTGTTTCTCCTTTCATAGTAGTTTAACTTCCTGAGTCTGAGGGGTATGATTCTTTTCAGAGAATCATGTAAAAGTTGTTTTAACTTTCTGGTTTGTTCAAAGTAAAGATTATGTTTAATTACTGTTCATCACCACTGAGTCTTACTACCTCAGTACCTGGGAAAGGACCTTCGACAGATGTGCTTTAATTGAAAACAGTTATACTGACACAGTTTCGTACATTTCTTGCTAATTCTGTGGCATTGTTCACTTGTTTGTTCCATAAGGACCCATCCTTTTGTAAGTGATATTGTGAAATAAACAAGTTAACGTCCTTTTAGAGGGGATGCTAGCTAGGCAGCAAGATCTCTTAAAATGGAAATAGTTGCTGCTTTTCTATACCTTTGGCTTTGGATAAGTAAATATATTAAGTAAAATATCCCATGTATTAGGACTTAATGTAGAGAAATCTTGTTTCTATACTTTAGTGGTAGATTAAAGGTATGTCATGCATGAAGCAATGTGAGTATACTTTTCTACCTCTCTTGCATGTTGGAGTTCTTAATTACAGAGAAATAAGTTCATTTAAGATGAATAAAAAGGAAAGGAAAGATTCATGGTGGTTAAATAGAGGATCAAGACAGAATGTACTTAAAATAGGGGGGAGGAAAATTTTAGTAACTGATTAAACCCAGAAAATAACTTGTTAATTATTAGCTAAATA